>ML777401.1:1313291-1327008 GCA_009831015.1 Picea engelmannii | reverse complement strand
GAGGAGACAAAGAGAGAGAGGTAAAGAGAGAAGGGGGGGGGAGGAAGAATGATGCCGGAGCATCCACACCTCATCAAGCGAGCCAGCGCGTGGAGCAGGGAAAGACAGCTGGACAAGCCAACAAAACTTCTTTTTGAATTTTACTTTGATATGGTTGCGCCAAGCATTAATGAGTTGATGTAATGAAGTGCACTTATAATGTATAATAGATAGGAAGGCATTTAGTATAATTAATGTTGTTAGATAGGAATTAATTGTAGATATGATGATTCCAGTTTTCGAGCGTAAACGAAATATAGGCACCCTCCTTTGTATTCTTCATTCATTCCTGCATTCTAAAGGAAAGAGCAAGCAGAGAACTTGTAGAGCCCTCATGTACAGATTGGATTAATAAGAAGAGCTTTGGATTCAATTTCATGATTGGTGTTGTTTTCTCTGTGTATATGCTTATGCGTTCATGAATGTTTGTTTTACTTGTATGCATTTGCTTTGGGTTATGCTGTGCATGTGATTCTAGAAGTTAACAGAAGTTTGAGAGATTGAGAGAATTAGTTTCGATTGTTTCTCTGTTTGAGCCAGAAGATTTCTGCATAGAGTGCAATTGAATTCCTCCGCATAGAATGCGTTGATGAGGCTAGATGGTTAAACTCTCATTTTCATCTACCCAGAAGTCGAATTGGGTTACTCGTGTCGAGCAGGGAAAGTGCAGGCCGAGAGGTTGGAAATCTCAGAAGTTAGTCTGAGAAAGAAAAGAACGGCGTGGGCTACTGTCGCAGTGAGTGCACATAGTCCGAAGGAACTCAACACTTCGAGAATTGTCAAAGTTCGAGCGTGAGCAGTTGGTACAGAATATCTGGAGGAGCAAGAGGGATCAAGCTCAGGAGGGATAGTTCCGTGGGGAAGACTTTGGGAACAGACCCAGGAGGAGCATGAACAAAATCGAGCCTTGGGAGCAGGAAGAGTTCTCAAGAGGAAGAGAATCGACGACTTGTAATCCCTTTGAAGTTTTGCAAAATCCCGAGGATCGTCAGATCAAGGAGGAGCTACACGGGATTTAACCCGTAAGCGTAGGCGAGGAGGATTAAAGTCCATCGGACTTCGGAGATTCGACGTTCGACGTTCGACAAGGTGAGTTGCATGCCCGTCGAAATCGCGAATAGCGATTTCCCGAGTCAATAGGGACCGTTGATTTTGACAAGGATAGGTGGCACGAATCCGGTGAATCGGGGTTTCGGTATTCGGGGTTTCCAAATACAAAGGACCCAGACAGTTGAAATTATGATTCCACAATCCCCAATCGCACGAGTGGAGGAGTGACGTGGCAAAGTGGGACCATAAGAACTGGTGGAGTACAGGTGTCATCGGAGTTCGGGGTTCGGCATTTTGCAGTGTAAGTGAACTGTAGCATTACCATTGTCGATTTCCCGATAGGGAAATCCCCGATGCTCGAAAGCGTTGACTGTTGACTATCAGGGTTCGGGGGTTGGAGCTGTAGGTGAATCGTGTTCGCGTGAACCGCAAATCCCTGAATCATGATCTCCCAAGCTCCGAAGGGGAGATCGCCGAAGGAGTTTACTGTGGGTAACTCTAGAGGGGAGTTGGAAGAGCTTGTAACTCTTCGGGCCTAGGTTGAGAGAAGGTCCTGGTGGAAGTGGATGCTCGCGGAGGGGCAAGCTGCGTCAAGTGGTATCAGAGTGGGTTAGGAGTTTTCTTTGTTTAGGTAGCAGACAAAAGCAGATTACACCATGCCGCCCAGAAGAGAGAGACAATCTCCTGATCGTGAAGAGAGGGATGCCCGAAGAAGGGGAAGGCTGCCAGGTAATGCTGAGATGGAACAAGAGATGAGAGATCTTCGAGCCAGTCTTGAAGAAATGGAGACCACCCAGAGACATGGTGCTGGTGCAGTAGAGTTCAGTGAGTCCAAGGTAGAAGAGGAGGCTGGACGCAATGCAGAGGAAGTCTCAGCAGAAGATGCATCAACCGAGAGGTTGATCAGAGCCATCGCCAGGATGAGCTCGAAGACCAAGATGGACATTTCTGTCTACGAGGGAAGTCTAAATGCAGAAGAGTTGCTGGATTGGATCCGAGCACTCGACACCTACTTCAATTATGAGGATATTGAAGAGGACAAGAGGGTGAGGCATGCTATCACGAAGCTGAAAGGACACGCGGCCTTATGGTGGGATGAGTTGCAGGAGGATAGGCGCTACAAAGGAAAACAGAAAATTAAGAGCTGGGACAGGATGATCACTAAGATGAAAGCGAAGTTCATCCCCAGAGACTATCATATCACTCTGTTCAGGTGCATGCAGAACCTGAGACAGAAGATGATGTCGGTAAAGGAATACACTAAGGAGTTCTATAGGCTCAATATCAGAGCTGGTCATCGGGAGAGTGATGATGAAAAGGTGGCAAGATACCTGAATGGGTTGAGGTATGACATTCAAGATGAGCTGAGCATGCTAACCATCAGGACGGTAGAAGATGCTTACCAGATGGCTCTAAAAGCTGAGGAGAAGCTGAGCCGCAAGCAGGGACAGCGAGGGCGAGGCAGAAGCCATCCTAGAGGCAAAGCAGTTGCCTAAGAACGAACTCAAAAGCCCAAGGAGGATTGGAAGAGGCCTCAGGGAAAAGCTGAAAGAGGTGGAACCTCACAGCAGAGGCAACAATATGCTGAGCCGAGGAGACAGCAAGATGATCAACAAGGAGGATATGTTGATGCACTAACATTTCCTCGTACCCAAGGTAGAGGAAGAGGCAGAGGAGGAATTATCACATGTTTTACGTGTGGTAAAGACGGTCACAAAGCCGTGGACTGTTCAGATAGGAAAATGGACATAGGAAAATCTCACGTCGCTGAGGTGCAGAGGCGTGACATGGAGGATGAAGACACTGGAAGTGGGAAATCACTGACAGTGCAGAAGGCTTTCTTGAAACCTGAGAAAGAGGTGCACAGCTCAGCGCAAAGATGTAGACTGTTCCGGACCATGTGCAAGACCAAGGGCTGGAAATGCAAGGTCATAGTGGACAACGGAAGCACCGATAATCTCGTTTCGACTGAGATGGTGGAGAAGCTGGAGCTGAAAATGAACAAACACCCGAGTCCATACAAAGTGACATGTCTGCAGAAAGGACACCAGGTATGTGTTACAAAACAATGCTTGGTCCAATTTAAAATGGGTGAATATAAGGATGAGATCCTGTGTGATGTCATTCCCATGGATGTCTGTCATGTTTTATTGGGTAGACCATGGCAGTATGACCGAAATGTTGTTCATGATGGGAGAATGAACACATACACCTTGGAGAAGGATGGGAGATCACATACATTGCATCCGGTAAAGGATAAGGAAGTGAAGCCAGAAGTGAGCAGTACCATACTTCTCATGAGTGGGAAGGAACTTCTCACAGAGCTAGAGAAGGATGAGGATCCACAATTCTTTGTTGTCAGGAAGCCGAGAAGTGTCCTGACAAGCACAAGAGTGGACGACTTGCCAGAAGAGATTCAGGAACTGCTTGGAGAGTTCGTTGATATCATCGTGGATGAACTACCTCATTTTTTTCCACCAGTGAGGAGTGTGAGTCCCCACATTGACCTCATACCTGGAGCAAGCTTGCCGAACAAGGCAGCATACAGGTTGACACCTTAGGAGAATGAGGAAGTCAAAAGGCAGGTATAGGATCTGCAGGATAAAGGACTGGTCAGAGAGAGTCTTAGTGCGTGTGTTGTTCCAACAGTGCTAAGTCCGAAGAAGGATGGAGGCTGGAGGATGTGTACAGACTCTAGG
This sequence comes from Picea engelmannii, assembly GCA_009831015.1. NCBI lineage: Eukaryota > Viridiplantae > Streptophyta > Pinopsida > Pinales > Pinaceae > Picea > Picea engelmannii. The sequence goes on along the minus strand of ML777401.1, from coordinate 1,323,220 downwards.
GCGATAAATAAAATCACCATCAGGTACAGATTTCCACTGCCGAGAATGGACGATCTGATGGATTGCCTAAGCAGGGCAAACTATTTTTCGAAAATTGATCTCAAGAGTGGATATCATCAGATTCGGATGAGAGAGGGAGATGAATGGAAGACAGCATTCAAAAAAAACGAGGGTTTGTACGAATGGCTGGTCATGCCGTTTGGTTTGACAAACGCGCCAAGCACATTTATGCGGCTGATGAATGAAGTCCTACGGGAATTCATTGGCAAATTTGTAGTTGTATACCTGGACGACATATTAATTTTTAGTAAGACCAAGGCTAAACACTTGAGGCATTTAGCCACTATGATGAAAAGATTACAATAGGAGAAACTGCTGATTAATTTGAAGAAATGTTCATTTATGAAGACATAACTCATTTATTTGGGTTTTGTGATTTCGGCGAATGAATTGAAGATGGATCCTGAGAAGGTTGAAGTAATCAGGAATTGGCCATCACCGAGGAATGTTTTCGAGGTGAGGAGCTTCCATGGAATGGCTAGTTTCTATAGGAAGTTCATTCGAAATTTCAGGGGATTTAGCACAGCAATGATGGATACCGTGAAGAAACGACATAAAGTTTTTCATTGGATAGTGGAGGCCGAAAGGAGCTTCAATCTGTTGAAGCAAAAGATAACAGAGCAACCGGTGTTAGTGTTTCCTGATTTTTGGAAAACCTTCCAGGTGAAGTGTGATGCCAGTGGGTATGCTATTGGAGGGGTCTTGAGTCAGGATGACAGACCTGTGGCATACTATAGAGAGAAACTGGATGATGCAAAATTGAAATACTCCACGTACGATAAAGAATTCTATGCCATCATACAGGCATTGAAGAAGTGGAGGCACTATTTGATACCCCAGGAGTTCGTGTTATACAACGACAACCACGCATTGCAGTTTGTAAGTCAGCAGGAGAAGCTGAATCAAAAGCATGCGAAGTGGGTGGAATACATGCAGAATTTCACATTTGTCATCAAGCACATTTCGGGGATTGCTAACAAAGTAGCAGACGCTTTGAGCAGAAAAATTTTATTGCTGTAGGAATTCAGGGTCAAGACCTTGGGTTTTGAAAACCTCAAATACATGTATGCAGGTGATGCAGATTTTGGAGAAGCCTATGAAGCGGCCGAGAATCCAGTTCTCAGGGATCGGAGTCCATGGCTGGAATATATAATCCAGGTTGGATTGTTGTTCAAAGGCAATCAGCTGTGCATACCGAATTGCTCCATGAGGGAGAATTTGGTGCAGGAAAAACACAGCGGAGGATTAGTAGGTCATTTTGGGCATGACAAAACATTCGCCAAGCTGAGCGAATCATACTTTTGGCCAGGCATGTGTGCAGATGTAAAAATATTTGTTGACCAATGTAGGATTTGTCAACACGTGAAGGGAAGAAAGCAGAACACAGGGTTCTATCAGCCATTGCCCATACCCGAGAGGCCATGGGAAGCCATTAGTATGGATTTTGTTTTGGGTTTTCCGAGAACACAACGAGGAGTTGATTCCATCTTCGTGGTGGTGGACAGATTCTCGAAAATGGCACATTTTATTCCGTGTCATAAGACCAGCGATGCAACCCACATCGCCAACTTGTTTTTCAAAGAGATTGTCTGATTGCATGGATTGCCGAGAAGCATAGTCTCGGATCGGGATACGAAGTTCATAGGTCATTTTTGGAGGACGCTATGGAAGAAGTTAGGGACTGACTTGGCATTTATTTCTGCTTACCATCCACAGATAGATGGGCAGACCGAAGTGGTCAACAGAAGCTTAGGGGATTTATTGAGGAGCCTGGTGGCAGAGCACCACAACAGTTGGTACCAAATCTTACCACAGGCAGAATTTGCGTACAACGATTCGGTGAATCAAAGTACAGGTAAGAGCCTGTTTCAAATTCTGTACGGGACACAGTCGAGAGGAGTTTCTGAGCTCAGGGAGTGAGAACAGGCTGAAACTAGCAGCGCTCGTGCTGAAGAGTTTGCTGAGGCGATGCAAGAACTTCACACGCAGGTGAAGCAGCGGTTGCAGAAGGTGAATCAGAAATATAAGTGCATAGTCGATCAAAGAAAGAGGCAGCTTCAGTTTGAAGTTGGGGACATGGTTCTAGCACACCTGAGGAAGGAAAGGTTCCCAAGGGGAACATTTAACAAGCTCAAGATGAAGAAAATTGGGCCATGTAAAGTCCTGACGAAATTCGAGGAAAATGCATATGAGCTTGAGTTGCCAGAGGGCATCGGGATATCTCCGATTTTCAATATTTTGGATTTATACCCCTACAGGGCTGATGAAGCAGACACTGGAATCGAGGAACCAGTGGTCCAGTGGCAGAAGCAATTACCAGTTGCACAAAAACCGCAGATGGAGTGCATATTGGATAAACGAGTTGGAAAGAAGACCAGGAGGAAGCAGTATCTTGAATACCTGGTGAAATGGAAGAACCACCCAGTGGAGGATGGCAACTGGGAGACAGAAGCAGTTATACAGAAGCATGGGCGCACTGTGCAGGAGCTCATGGACATGAGCCCATGAAATCTTTTGAGCCGAGGAGTATGATGCCGGAGCATCCACACCTCATCAAGCGAGCCAACGCGTGGAGCAGGGAAAGACAGCTGGACAAGCCAGCAAAACTTCTTTTTGAATTTTACTTTGATATGGTTGTGCCAAGCATTAATGAGTTGATGTAATGAAGCGCACTTATAATGTATAATAGATAGGAAGGCATTTAGTAGAATTAATGTTGTTAGATAGGAATTAATTGTAGATATGATGATTCCAGTTTTTTAGGGTAAACGGAATATAGGCACCCTCCTTTGTATTCTTCATTCATTCCTGCATTCTAAAGGAAAGAGCAAGCAAAGAACTTGTAGAGCCCTCATGTACAAATTGGATTAATAAGAAGAGCTTTGGATTCAATTTCATGACTGGTGTTGTTTTCTCTGTGTATATGCTTATGCGTTCATGAATGTTTGTTTTACTTGTATGCATTTGCTTTGGGTTATGCTGTGCATGCGATTCTAGAAGTTAACAAAAGTCTGAGAGATTGAGAGAATTAGTTTCGATTGTTTCTCTGTTTGAGACAGAAGATTCCTGCATAGAGTGCAGTTGAATTCCTCCGCATAGAGTGCATTGAGGAGGCTAGACGGTTAAACTCTCATTCTCATCTACCCAGAAGTCGAATTGGGTTACTTGTGTTGAGCAGGGAAAGTGCAGGCTGAGAGGTTGGAAATCTCAGCAGTTAGTCTGAGAAAGAAAAGAACGACGTGGGCTACTGTTGCAGTGAGTCCACATAGTCCGAAGGAACTCAACACTTTGAGAATTGTCGAAGTTCAAGCGTGAGCAGTTGGTACAGAATCTCTGGAGGAGCAAGAGGGACCAAGCTCAGTAGGGATAGTTCCATGGGGAAGAATTTGGGAACAGACCCAGGAGGAGCGTGAACAGAATCGAGCCTTGGGAGTAGGAAGAGTTCTCAATAGGAAGAGAATCGATGACTTGTAATCCCTATGAAGTTTTTCGAAATCTCGAGGATCGTCAGATCAAGGAGGAGCTACGGGGGAGTTAACCCGTAAGTGCAGGCGAGGAGGATTAAAGTCCATCGGACTTCAGAGATTCGGCGTTCGACGTTCGACAAGGTGAGTTGCATGCCCGTCGAAATCGCGAATAGCGATTTCCTGAGTCAATAGGGACCGTCGATTTTGACAAGGACAGGTGGCACGAATCTGGCGAATCGGGGTTTCGGTATTCGAGGTTTTCAAATACAAAGGACCCACACAGTTGAAATTGCGATTTCGCGATCCCCGATCATAAGAGTGGAGGAGTGACGTGGCAAAGTGGGACCATAAGAACTGGTGGAGTACAGGTGTCATCGGAGTTCGGGGTTCGGCGTTTTGCAGTGTAAGTGAACCGTAGCATTACCATTGTCGATTTCCCGATAGGGAAATCCCCGATGCACGAAAGCGTTGACTGTTGACTATCGGGGTTCGGGGGTTGGAGTTGTAGGTGAATCGTGTTCGCGTGAACCGCGAATCCCCGAATTGCGATCTCCCGAGTTCCGAAGGGGAGATCTCCGAAGGAGTTTACTGTGGGTAACTCTAGAGGGGAGTTGGAAGAGCTTGTAACTCTTCGGGCCTGGGTTGAGAGAAGGTCCTGGTGGAAGCGGCTGCTCGCGAAGGGGCAAGCTGCGTCAAAGAGAAAGGGAAGTGGAGGGGAGGGATAGGGAGAGTGTGTATGTGAGAGAGAGATAGAGAAAGAGGGAAGGAAGGACAAATGGAGGGAGAGAGAGTGTGGTAGTGGGGGGTGAGTGAGGGGGACTGAGAGAAAGAGAAGAAGGGAGATAGAGAGAGAGTTAAAGAGAGATATATATGGGTGTAAGAGGTGGGGAGATATAGATAGAAAGAGTGTGAGAGGGATAGAGGGGAGAGAGAAAGTAAGTGAGAAAGTGAGCAAGTGAGAGATAGAGAGGAGAATATAGTGGGAGGGAAGGAGAGAGGGGAAGAGTAAGAGAGGGGGAGAGGGAGAGTGTGTGAGAAAGAGAGAGAGGTTGGGAAGGAGATAAAGAAATGGAGAGGGAGGGGGATACAAAGTGAGGGGGAGAGAGGGGTAGATGTAGGGGAGAGAGAGAGAGAGAGAGAGAGAGAGGAGAAACTACAAGGAAAATACCCTCTAATGGAGTTTTTTGTGGATGCCCCTATTAAAATATCCCAAAAATCCATTTATAGCAGAGGATACTAGTGAAGGCGAGCGAACAGAGGTTTTTGTGGATGTTTTTGTATGGTGCGCTTATAAATACATAACACACTGGTAATTTTTATACAATTGATGTACCGGTTCCCACAAAACTAACACACCGTAGTAGGGTCATTTCAAACAAAAAAATACTCTGTTGTGCTACAGAAATAATGATGCATCGGGGCACACAGTTGCTCTAAATTTGTTTCACTATGGAAGTGTTATTTTTTAATTTTTATATACAATGGTGCGCTACTTAAAAAAATTCACCGATGCGGACAGTTTCTCCCAAACAATGGTGCATTGTGGTAAGGTTTTCGAAAAAATACTCTGGTGCGCTACGTAAATAAAGATGCACCGGTGCAACTAGTTATTTAGCACACCGTAAAAGGGTTAAATTAAAAAAAATATCGGCCATATTATTAATCATGTAGAGACGTCAACCAATAGAGAAACAGTAGCAGAAGCAGGACAAGAGGATTGACCTGGACAATGTTGTACGAGATTGGGAGGTGAGGGAGAGGGAGAGGGATTTGTTTCCTAGGCATTTCTGTTAATTATTTTGTCTACATTTCAGCTGTAAATACTTGAGTCTAAAGTATAGGCATTTCAATTGTAAATATTTGAGTCTAAAGTATGGGTAGTCTCTCAAAATTCTAATCTATGATCATTGGAAGAATGTTGTAGACTCAATTATTTGGTGAACTCCCAACTAATGGGTTGTCTAGCAAAATTCTACTCTATATTGGTTTCTAATTCACAATTGTGTGTGATTATGATGACAAATTGAGTTCTTATAACCATGATGTCCACTATGGGAATCTTCCTCCATGTTACCTACTACCATCTAAATCGCCCTTCCCATATCTCCATCAGGATCATCAATGATTATAGCCTTGTGTCATCTAGTTGTCAATGATCATATCTAGCTGACATGATCGTTAATGATCATAACCTACTTGATCTCACCGTCAATGATCATAACTTGTGTGATATCATTGTCAATGATCATAACCTACGTGATATCATCGCCAATGACCATAACCCGCGTGATATCGTCGTCAATGATCATAACCTGCTTGATCTCTCCATCAATGATCATAACCTTGATCTCGACATCAATGATCATAATCGTCTCTCAAAATACTAAACTATAATCATTGCTCGTTTATAATATAGTTGGGAGTTCACCAAATCCTTGAGTCTACAACATGCTCAGTCTAGAAAAATTCTAATCTATATTATTGGAAAATAAAAATTTCGATAACTTTTAAGGTAGAACGATACATATATTTAAAAGACACTGCAATGGTTTGTCTATTACACACCAACGTATTGGGGAATTTCGTCAATAACCACACCGTGACATGGTTAAATAAAAAAAATATGCACCATCGTAGGATTATTTCCAAAATATACTCTGGTGTGCTCCGTGGTATACTGACGCACCATTCATAACACATGATATTTTGGGACGCACCGTGATAGGGTTATTTTTAAAAATATATAGTCCAATATGCTTGTCAAAACCAGACGCATCGGTGCTGCTAATACTAGAGCGCACCATGACATGGTTAAATAAAAACATTTATGCACCATTGTAGGATTATTTCAAAAAATATATGCTGGTGTGCTCTGTAGTATACTGACACAATGGGGGAACCGTTGCTCCAAAGGGAGCACCGTGTTAGGGTTATTTTTTTTAAAGTAATCGGTTCCCTATTGAACATCAGACGCATTGGTGCACCAGACAATATATATAGTTGTGCGCTCGATAGTAACCTGATGCACGATGTACACCGTCTTTGGATTATTTGTAAAAAATATTATCTGGTGCGCTATGTAAATATTTTAGCACCGATGTGTTATGTCATCGAGCACACCGGAACAGGGTTTAATAAAAAAAAGATCACCGAACGTAAAATTCATTTTTACAATTTTTCAGTGTTGTAGAGCTCAAAAGCATCGGTGCCACTTTTTCCTCTTTGAAGCACCCTGTCCTAGTGCTTCCCTTGCTTTCCTTCCTTTTGTTTGTTATTGTGTGTGTGGCTTTCGAATTTTTCCAAATGGTGGGAAAACTTGTTTTTTTTTACTATGTGCCAACCATGCCTCCCTGATGACAAAATGTCCAGGTAATATCTTTGTTTCTTTATAAATTAAGTTTTCGACAGATTAAAATTTAAAATTGAGTTAATTTTTCACTTTAAAAAAAAATAAAAAATTGCACAGTGCGTTCGAGACATTCATCTTACACCGCGGTTAGTGCCCCCCTATAAATTTATAAAGAACACTACAAGATAATGTTAAATTCCTCGGTGGTGCGTAGGTAAATAGGAACGCATCGACACATCGATTGATCGACAGACCATGTAAAATTATTTATCTATTTGGCGATGTGTCTAAGTACCTCTAACACGCCGGTTCGTTTTGTTACATGACGAACTGCACAAATAAGATATATTATTTTACGTGGTGCATTAGTAGGCATGTGCATTGGTGTGTTCATGTTTACAAACACACCGTTTTAAAAAATTATCATTTTGTCACAGTGTTCCCTAGAAATTATATGTGTGCACCATTAGTGGTGCGAGCCGAATGAATTGAACGCACTGCCTGAAAAAATTTGATAAAAAAATGCAAATTTTTGTACTCGTCAATTTTAAAAAATTGGTGGGGTGGTGCATCGTCGTTACCCAAATGCACTGGTGCATTTAAGGAACATGTATGCACCACCTTAACTAATTTAAAAAAAAATGTTTTATGATGCATTAGGATTTTAATTATTTTTTATTTTAAGCAGTGCATAGGGTAGTCGTAACGCACTAGTGGGGCTATGCGTCAATGTTTAAAAATCGGTAAACTTATATCAAAATTTTATATATGAAACATAAAGACTTAATTTAAATAAAAAATGCATAGATATTTTTATAAATTACAAAGTTCAATATGGTTGAAACTATAATTGTAAAATTACCATAAACATTTTTCTATTGCATAGATAGTTCATATATATTCATTCTAACTAAACAAATTACATATGAATAAATGTTATTTTCCATTGTAATAATTACTCTTTTTTAATAGACTCTTCTACACTAAAAATTGTTATTATAAAAGTTATGATCTCCAATGATAAGCATTATATTGTCCCTAAATTTTTATGGATGCAAATTAATCTTCCTATTGTTATTTTTGTCATTATTTCGTAAGTTGATTGCTATTAAATTTTAAATTACTTCATTAATTATGGTTTTACTCAACATTGGGGGCATAATTTATAAACATTTCCAAAAGAAATGATAAAAGTATGTAAACTAACAAGCACTTTAATTAAAAATCAAATTATCACAAAATCACGTTAGAAATTTAATTTTTAAATTATAAACCACATTATTTGTTAAATATCTTACTTTTAAATCTACAAAATACATTAACATAAACTCAAATTTTGAATCATCATGTTAACATATCATCAAAAAGGTTGTACTATTAAACATAATATCAACCATATTATTACTTCTAATATCAACATAGATTATTAGGATAAATAAGAAACTATGTAAATTAAAATATTATCATTCAATACCTAAACGTGTTGCCAACTATAAAAATATTATATGTCGTTGCATATATATATATATAATTATAATTAAAAAAAATTAATTAATTAACTCATGCATGGTTTAAAATATTTACAACTCAAATGCTTAAGCAAGGAATTACAATGCAAATCTTAAAATTATTTCCCTAAGAGATATAAGGATCAAAGTCATATCACTAACAAAAGTGCTTTATACAAGTGCTTGAGAGTGTCCAAGGGTAAGAGGATTGTTAATATTTATGGATAAATGTCACCTTATATACACATCATAATTCTAAGTACACCATTGTTACTATTCTCCTTTTTAGGTGTCAATGCTTCTATAACATGTTAGTAAAGGTCAAACATTTAACATCTTGAGGAATTTTTGAACATGATAATAATTCTTACGTCTTTATCATGATAATATTTCTTAAAATTTTATATAATTAAACATGCAGTGACATACAAATATATTCAAATAACAATAAAAAATTATATTTCAATCAATCGTTCTATGCAATCACAAATAATTTGAAAGACAAGCACATTACGCATCAAACTGAATGTTAACCAACTAATATTGTTCAAAGATTGATTATAATTAACTTAACATTTCCTTCGTTAGAAGATGAATAAAAAACAATATAATTGGCGAAATAAAGATAACAAAAAGATACAACAACAATATTAATGATGAAATAAAACATGTACACATCACTCTTTGTTGTCATCACCCTCATTATCGTCCTCGGTTGGCCTTATAACACCATTCTAAAAAATATGTTTTGATCTAGGGTCGTGTCTTAGTACAAACCACCAATCCCTATCTAGCACATCTGGGTAAAAAAACACTTGGTTGCAGTGTTTTGGGAAAACATAAGGCTCCTTAGCTTCATCCCACATATTTCTAGAGTTGATACATATCATCCCACTATCGTGATATTCCTTTACATTATTCCGATCAAAGGTGTCCCACAACTTGCACCTAAAAATAACACATTGGAAAGAAGAGAAGTCCACTCAAATGATCTCGTGTATCTTTACAACATAACCTAACATCCCCCGTATTAGGTTTTGATCACGGTGGATAGCATGACTAGATTGGTCGAACTAGAATTCCACTCCACAGTCTTGTGCCATGTGTCTATCATTAACATCCTCTATGCGAAAATGATGCCCATATGCCCACATAGATAGCAACAAATGCACCTATAAAAAAGTAAAAAATCACAGTGTCATGTGTCTAATAAGCCGACCAATAAAATATAAAATATATATGTTACAATTAAAAGGTGAATTATGAAGTTAAAATTGTACACAAAGAGATTATTACCGAGTTGTTACACCCAATCCCTATGTTTAGCGCATCCTCTTCAACACGCAGGTAACGACCAGATGCACAGTATTTCTCTTTGACTTGGTCAACAACCCAACTGTTGGGGCATATCATTGGCATATTTTATTTTAAATGATCAGGATAAGGAATGTTTCTACAATTCAATCGTCTAAATTATTTCCTGTCACTGTCCCATTTCCTCCTCTTATTTTTGTACAATGGGACCCACGGTTGTGTTTCCTCCAA
>ML777401.1:1300678-1313153 GCA_009831015.1 Picea engelmannii | reverse complement strand
CCGACATATAGAACATATCATATCAAAATATACATTATGAAGTTTAGTGTGAATAGTTACTGTGTAGAAATTTGACAAACGATAAGTCACTTACTCTTTATCAAGTGCCTTTTTTCCATTCTTTGGAGAAGCTACCCTTCTCTTTTGTCTTCATCCCTTTCTTTGTCCCAAATCAACACACTTGGTATGTTGTTGATTTTCTTGATGTACTCACTCGCATAATAGAAAGACTCATATGATATGTACCCCTATGCCATACACCCCTCCGGTTTTTCCCTTTGTCGAACAAATCCTTTCAATTTCTTCATGTACATATCTAAGAAGAACATCCAATGATAGGAGAGCACTCTGAATAATTCAACCTCATCTACTAGGTGAATTAGAAGATGAACCTGCAATTCCATGAAACTCATCGGAGGTTCCTTCTCAAACATACAAACAATCTCAACTATATCTTGACACCACCATGGAATGCTAGCCATATGAATCTCCTTTTATGTGATCCAACGTACAAATGAAGATAATTTAGATATGGCATGTCATAGGTCTCAGGGGATTTCATGGTTCACACACCCATGTACAAGCAAAGGATAATGACACTACAAAGTAAACACATACAAATTAATTATGTTTTATCCCATGGCATGAATTTATAAAACAAATACTAAAATCATGTTTTTGACATATGTACTCTTAGAAGGTTCAAATGATCATGTGATTTTAACCCCCAAAAATGGTCTTCCATAGTGACATTGCATTGTAGTGAAGACCCATATAAAGAAGGCACCTTCATACCCAATATAACATCATTTTCCAAAGAAAGATTATCTTTCCTCAATATCCATGAGACATCACATTGATTGAAAGACCAAGAGGGAACAACCTCTCCTCTACTTTATTTTATTGGCCAATGTTTAGTTTTACTTTTTTAAGAAATGAGATCTCTCCTAACAACCAATGTTTCTTTTTACGTTTTGAAGAAATAAGATCTCTCCTAACAACCAATGTTTCTTTTTACTTTTTGAATAAATATGATCTCTGCTAACAACGAATGTGTCACTTTCTTTTGATGACATGTTCCTCCATAAAGAAGATGATTTTTTTAAAAATATATGCATTGGATAGAGTAAGTGGGAGATCTTAAGATGCTCCCAATATGGGAGCTCATAAAAGACGTATTTCCTTTTCATCCCAATGGGAAATTTCTCAACATAGGTGTCGAAGAATTCTAGATCATCGAACATAGGCTCCCTATTTGAATTGAACATTTATGTAATCTCCTTCTCCTTATCTCTCTCATATGATCTAAGCCATTATGTTGTTTTCATTATTGCATGCCTTTGGGTTCTCTCTTGTTTACCATTGAAAGCAGATGTTTCTCTTCTGTAAGGGTTTTTTTATGGGAGGAATACCTTGGAGCAGTCATACACTGGATTTCATTGGTGGTTGGAACACCTAGCCTTTAGAGAAGTTCCACAATATTTACATCCATTATATCCTTTTGTTACAAGACCTACAAAATTATTAATGTATACAGAGCATGTTAGCATCGAAGATCAGAACAATCAAAACGAATTAAATATGCCAAAAAATATTGTTATGTATATAAAAAAATCAATAAACATGTAACTTACCAGAGAAAACTCCCAAGACTAGATAATCATTTGTGGTGTAAGCACATATTCCATACAATGTAAAACTCCTCTCTTTTGTAATGGGTCTTGATACATCATATACATGTATCCCTTCCCATAATTCCTTCAATTCATCTACCACTGGTTGTAGGTAGACATCCATATTCTTCACTTGTCTTATACTAGGGACTATAAGAGCCAACATAATATGTTCATTCTTCATAAACAACCATGGGGTGATATTGTTATTTATCACTACTACAGGACAAAGATAATAGTTGGTGTTTTGGAGGGAATATGGGTTGACCCCATCCATGGCTATGCTGAGTCGTGGACTTCATACTTCATCCTTGAATTTTTTGGGCCATGTATCCTCTATATGATTCATGGCTATTGAGTTTGTTGGGATTCACATAACTCCCAACTCACTTCTGTGTGAGGCATGTCATCCCTACAACATAGCTAATTCTTTGCAATGAAAGAGTCTTTGAATCCTTGGGATTATAGGCATGTGCCTCAATATCTTATGAGGAGGACCATGAGATTTAACCTTTTTATTTGATTTATGATATTTTCCATGCCCACATTTCGAACATATCTCTTTTTTTTTCATATTATCCTCTATATAAAATACAATAATTTAGACATGCATGATATTTTATGTACTCAACACCCAATAGTTTTAACATCTGTTTTGACTCTTCACAGCTACCAGGCAATACATTATCACTTGGAAGAACCTTATCTTTGAATAACCTGTTGTTAGTGGGAAATATAAATGTACAATGTCATTTACAATTCATAAAATTGATCATTTTTAATGTTGATTGTGTGACAATATTTCTCAAATTATAAGGGACTTAATGATGGTCAATTACCTCAATATTGCCAAGAAACATGCATTTGACATGCCAAAATTTGATTTCAAGTTGTACAGTAACATTTTTGTCCCCAACTAGGTAGAATTTGACTGGCTAAGTCCAAAGAGAGGGGTGGTGGAAGCAAATTTCAGAATTTCGAATAAGGTATCAATAATATGAGAATCATACCCTCACTCATCATTCTGGAATGCATCTAACAACATTGTCTCCATGGCAGTTGTACCCCATAAATAATCATCCATACCAACCTCTATTTCATTGACTCTAGTTCCAACTTGTGAAGAAATATTATTGTTGCAGTCATTCCTAATTGGTGAATCTGGACGTAGTGGGAATTGAATAGGTGGTTGATTCATCCATTCTTTTTATTCTTCCTCTTCGAGTTGTGCTCTTATTGCATTCATCTCTCGATTTGACATTGTAGTGGGGTGCAACGAAAGATGATAGGTAGGTCACTCATCATAAAAATCCTAATTTTAAAAATATTGAACATTAGTATATCGACGATATTAGTAAGCAAAATACAATTGGTTTGTTCAAATCACATTATACCCAACATTAATTATTACCGTTGTTGACCCAGGATTGCGGCTGAAAGATGGCATGTTACTATTGATAGCATAAAGTGGTTGTCCATTTTCATCTACCAACTTCTTGTAGTATGTTGCTCTTGATAAGTGCTTCTAAAGTTTTTGAATTGGTGGAATATTATATGCATCTGAACACGATTCTGAATCAAGATCCTACAAATTTGGATAGATTTTTATTCAGATTGACAAGGATAAAAAAAAATTAAATTCAATTAGATAATCGAAATATAAATAAAATCTAAACTTAATGGATATGGAAAGGGAGAACTCCACTATGGACTTTGAGCAATATAGAACATGCTAGAATTTGAAGAATTGGCCATTTGATATTATAATCTTTTCTCCCTGCATTTGAGCAAAATCAACAATAAATTTTTAAGAATAAGGCGACTTTAAGTGGAAAATGTATACTATGGAGTACTGCAAGTCACGTGGATGCATCCTAAAAGTTCATTTAAGATGAACATACTATTTTGTGTGTAAATAGAAATTCAGATAACTTGGAAAGCATAATGGTGTGCTTATTTAATCAACAGGCACCACTGTGTATATAACAATATAAAGCACCACGATGTTTATTTATGAGGCGCATCGGTTCATAAATAAATAAATAAAAATTATCTGATATCGGTGCTCCAAAAATTTTAAGAGCATATGTGCGTTGTATACAAAAACACATTGATGCATTGTATACAAAAATGCATCAGTGTGTTATATTAATAGACACATCGGAGTATTGAAAAATTAAAAAAAAAAAAAACACACGACTTTGTTTTTTCACAATTGTAAAATGAGTGGGAATTTAAAATCTAATTTCATAAAATCATTGAAATAGTAAAAATCTATTCATTGTTTCATTCTTTTACCAAAATTTACAGTGGAGAGATTTGTAAGAGAGCCATACTGGAGAGAATTATGGAGCAACATAATACTTTGGAACAACAAGATTATTCAGAAGATTGGAGTTTGAAGGTTATGGTGTTTCATTTAAAACCCTTTTCATAAAATCTTTCCTAGGTATTAATCTATTCAATATTTTATTATTTTGCCAAAATTTACAAGGGAGATATTTGCAAGAGAGACATACAGGGTTGCACTGTGGAGCAGAAGATCAATACTTTGGAATAGGAGATTTATTCAGAAGACCATAATTTAAAGGGTATGGTGATTCATTCAAAACCCTTTTTAGCAACAAAATTATTTAGAAAATCAAAATTTGAAGGGTTTTGTGATTCACTCAAAACCCTGCATAGTAAAAATTTTAAATCTTACTGTTGATTTTAATAATAAACGTTTTTACAAATTGTATCTCTATTTAGATTTAATTAAAATTTAGAAAAAAAAAACCATACTTACCTTAAACCCTTGTTTTTTCTTACTTATGTGAGTACAAAATTTCACCTTAGGGTTTAACTTCCTCTATCACTTCATAATTACAACTTTCATTTAAGGCATTTTAGATTTAATGTGTTTATGTTTCCATATAAAAGACATTTGACATGTTATGCATCAGATCCAAACCTTCTTGGCCCTATCACATTGTTTTAAAAAACTATGTTGTGTTATCAGTGCACCTAATTGAATCTAACACATCAGTTCGCTTTCAGATAAAACACATTGGCAATGTTGCAACATAATTAAAAAAATCCATTCATCGATGTGTAATTTTATTTGTTCATAGTATTTTTTGTTTTCATTTTTTTCTATTGGATCGGTGTTGATAATGATACATATCGCACCATTGTAATTTATAGTTTTTAAAAAATATATTTTGATATCGGTGCATTTCATATATGGAACGCATTGGTGCTTTTGTATTATGAAAGTGCATCGGTTTTTTTTTTTTTTACAGAAAATTATGTGAATTATATATAAAATATATTTAATAGCTTGTGTATTGAATGGTACAGGATATATATTGATAAAAAAAATGGTGTGAGAATAGTTCAAGTAACAAAAATTCTGATCGACGTAAGGATAACACATCCAAAAAGGATAAAAAGGCAAGTTCTTTGTAAATTCTGTACAAAATTAATATGTTAAAAAGATAAGTTCTTTGTAAATTCTATACAAAATTAATATGTTTGAACTATATGTAAGTTTAACTAATATGTATTGGTTAGTGTGTGTCCTGCAGAGCCATAAAATTAGGAATCTTGATAATATTCTTTGTGATCTAAGTGAAGAAGAGCGTAAATTCTTGATGGAAAAATTGCAAAAGGAAGAATCGGGTGAATGAAAAAAATATATTCAGTATGAGTTATTTTTTAAATTTTCATTAATAATATACTTAAAAATATTAGATAACATGTTTCAAACAATCTATTAATTCACATATGTTTAATTTTCTACAGTGACCAACAACAAAGGAATGGAATGTTTCCCTAAGAAAATAAAAATTATAGAAAATGTAAATGATGATTAATTGGTCTTTAGCTCATCCAGAGTGGTGTTGGAGGTTAACGAAAGTGGTGTTGGAGGTTAACGAAAGGGGGAATTTTTTTTACAAAAATATGAGCGATATAGTGGAATGAACATATAGACGTACTTTCCACTTGCAATACATAAATCAATCCAATGATTTCAAGGACCAGGTTATATCTAAACTATAGGAAGCATTTCCAGAGAAATGGTCAATGAGACCTGTCCGACTTGTAATAGAAAAAACATACAACAACAAAAAAGAATCACTCAAAAAGTAATATTCCTAAAAATGTTTTTCTAGAATATGTATATATTACTACAAACCATTTCTTTATTAATATTAATTTATTTAGTTTTCATATATCAATATAAAAATATTTGTTTTGTCATGTTACTTTTTTAAACAAGATTATGAAAATACCAAAGGATCAACAAGCTGATATCCAAAATATTCCAGTAGGAATGTCGGAAAAAGTGTACAAGGAGATGGTAAAAGAAATGGACATAATTGCATCGTGGGAGGAGCCATGTCAACAACAACGTGCTTCAAATGTATGAAATCATTGAAAATTTCTATTAGGTACATATAAATAAATAATCTAGCATTAAATATTAATTTTCAAGTATTTTCTTGCAGAAAAGAAAACAATATGGAACCTTTTCAACACAGAAAACAGGAAAACAAGGAAGAAAAGAGTTGATAGCAAAGTTTGTGAGTAATTGTTATTTCCTTATAACATTAACTTAATATTTCATTTTCGTATATTTTAATTTGTTTTACAACAATGATCCTTGAATGTCTCCAACCAGGTGCTAACATACAAAGAAGAGTCATCGCAAGAATTGATTGACATTGGGTTAAGTAAGGGTTGTGAGTATATGCTAGCATATCAAAAATTAATTGTGGAATTTGTAGGTATCTTATGTTGTTTTACTTCTCTCATTTTATAATTAATGGAACAAAAAAAATATTTTGTATTAAATCTATGGTTTATTATGGGGTATAAAACTTGCAGGAAACAATGTATGGAAATATGCCAACATAAAATTTGTTGACATAATGCATGAGATTTGGTTTTGAAAAAATGTGTATCATTCAAGACCCAATTCTTGCTATGGTATGTCGCTTTTCAATTTACATTCATGTATATTATTTATTTCAATTTTCATTATTCTCACCAATGTAGATACACTCATTACACTTTATTTGTATTTTTGTAGATGGAATCATTTGAAGAAGAGGAAAAAAATGAAGACAATCAGGAAAAAAATCGAGACAATCGACAACAGTTCCAACAAAGAATGATGATAAATATATTTGGATATCAATGCAAACTGTTGTATTTTTTGAAATAATTATCTATGAAAATATGACATTTTGTTTAATGCAATGGACATAGTGTCTCAATTGAAAGACAAGGGGTTACCAATAAGTGTCAACGAATTTTACAAAGAACCTATTATTCATATATAATAAAATATGTTTTATTTTATTCTATTTTGTTGTCCAATGTTGTTGTGAAATGCTATATCGTTTATTAAATATATGGATGATTAAATATTATAATGAAGAGATGTGAAATCTGATGATATAAAAATTAATCCAAACATCATATCCAAATGAACTAATCAAAATTTAATTTATATGAATACTATTATAAGATATATGTCAATTTTTTGATGAACAATGGAATTCAGAAATAACAATAATTGTGCATTGTCACAGGTCGGTGTTTCTAAAAACAGAAAATGACAACCAATGCGTTTAATGATAAACAACACTGATGTGTTTCAAGATACAACACACCAATGTCGTAATTAAATTCACACCAGTGATGATATACAAGGAACCAACACCGATCTTAATACTATTTTAACCAACAATTATAATAATAATAAAAACTTTATCGGTGTGTTTAATTAATAAACACATCGATGCTTCTGTATCGCACTTCTGCCTTGGTGTGTTATAAAAATCATGCACCGGTAGGGTTTGATTTTTAACACATCGGTGACGATATCATAGATTCGCCTAGTGCCTTATTCTTATTAAGGCACCGATGTGTTATTACTTATAAGATTATCAATGCCCCAATATGTTTTGTACAACCCCATGGCTTTCTTGTAATGTTAAGTTATAGAACACATTGATGCTTGGTATCATAGATTCCACCAGTGATTTTTTTTATTAAAGCACAGGTGTGTTATTTTGTATAAATGCACTGGTTCCCCAATATTTTAGAACTGACCTGTTGCTTTTCATGTAATGTAGGCATCGATTCTTTATGTTTGAGAACACACCAAAGTGTATAGACCCTGAAGTGCACAGAATAGAAAAATATCTGCTACAAATTCTGCCTGCCTAGATTTTTTATTTATCATGAAGTTCTATTATAATCTCTGCAAAAACAAATGTTTTCGCTGAGGTTTTTTGACAATTTTTGCCAATTTTGTAAAACTAAAAGTCTTTGCTATAACCTCCGCTAGAGGGTCTTTTCCTTGTAGTGATAATAGGGGGGAGAGNATAGGTAGAGAGAGGGGAAAATATAAGGGGGGAGAGAGAGGGGGGGGAAAGGAAAGAGAAAGTGCGAGAGAAAGAGAGAGAGTGGGGGAGAGGGGAAGATAGGGAGAGAGCGAAGGAGGGGGAGAGGGGGGTGAGAGAGAGAGAGAGGAAAGGAGGGGGAGAGGAGGGGGAGAGGGAGAGAGGGAGGAAAGAGGGAAGAGGGAAGAGAGCGAGAGAGAGGGGAGAGTATTGAGGGAGGGAGGGACAGAGAAATAATAAAAGGATGGGAGAGGGAAGAAGGTGGTGATAATATAGAGAGAGAGTGGGGTAGAGAGAGAGAGTGGGATAGAGATAGAGAGAGGGAGATAGAAGGGGAAAACAATAGGTGAGAGAGACAGAGGGGAAGAGGGAGACAAGAAGAGCATGGAAGAGGGGGAAGAGAGAAAGGGACAGGGAGAGAGAGGGGGATATAGTGAGAGAGAGAGGGAGAGAGAAGTTGGAGAGAGAGACAAAGATAGAGGGAGGGAGGGGTGGAGAGGAGGAGTGAGAGAGGGGCAGGAGAGAGAGAGAGAGATATTTTGTTAACAAGAAATTATGTGTGTTCCTGTTACTAATAACACATGTGCACTCTAGGAACATGTGCATGTTCCTAAATCAGGCCACAATATTTTCATTTTTTTTTAAATGTGTGTGTGTTCTTGAACACATGTGTGTTCCTAAATAATTAGAGTTGGAAAGTATATGTGGTGGTTCAATGAGTATCGAGGTTGTAGGATTAAGAACATGTGCATGTTTCTAGGAATGTTAATGTGTTCCTATGTGTGTGCATTCCTTCTCACCCCATTGCCACTTTTTCATTCATCAACTTCATGCACTCCCCCCTTAGCTCAACTTTCTATCACTATTTAATAGGATCACTAGAATATTGTATAATTTTTTATCTTGTACCATGTTAAAAATATTAAATATCCTATTATCATTCTCTTAAATTAATTTATCTTGTTAAACATGTATTAAGTATCTTTGAAGACAGAGAAGGACACCAACTCCAAAATCGAAACACCTTCTCTCACATATATGTGAAGTGACATACAAGATGGTATCCTCATATAAAAAGGATTTTTAGAGTGATGATCTCACCAATAAAAATATTATCTTAATTAGGGAAAATTTTAAGGATGGAAATTTAACTTGAAGTGTAGAAACCTTGGCGAATTTTACTAGTCCTTAATATGCAAACTATAAAATGTTTGGTGATATTTTTAAAAAAATATTAAAAAATTTAAGGATTTTATATTGTTTCTTCAAAAGTTTGGCGATTTTTAAGGTAAAATAATTTTATCCTATAGAATTTGGACAAATCAATTTTTTTTAAATGGAAATTGAAGAATATTTTTTTGGGAAGAATTTGTCCCCTAAAAGTTTTCATGGTCCTAATATAGAAATGATTTTGAGAGTCATGTGCATACAATTTTTTATATGGAACTCCTTTCAACCTTATATGGAATGAGAATCAAACAAATAAACACATCACACAAGTCTCACCCAGAATAACAGACAAGAGATAGGGTTTATGTTCCAAAATAATAATTCTTGAGTGGCAACTAGAATTGGTAATAGTTGTACAAGTATGCCCAAGTTAATAATACTAAAAACTTATCTTCAAAAATAGCATTCAAGTGGGGAAGGTCCATGAGGAATCATGACCATACATTATCATGATTATGACAATGAGGGATTGCTCCTAGAGATAATGATGAGGTTTATCACCTTCTCTACTTGAATCAAGGGAAAGAAGCCTCACTATTGAATGGGGTGCATGATGGTAATTCATGGCAAAGTGAAAGTATTAAGACATTGAGAATGGAAATAAATCAGTGGATTCAATATTCTAGTGGATAAGGAATCAAGAATGGAAATAAAGTTATGGAATCAATCTTCTATTATATTTATCTTTGGTGGTGTTTTCTTAAGATGTTCATGTCCCACCTATCAAGGTGGAGTTGTTATTGTTTATTTTTATGATCTTTAGATCTGATAATTATTGCCTTATGATACTGTTATCATAGAATAACTACACACTAAAAATCTCAACTGAAAAGAGTAAGTAAATATTGTATATGAGATGATATGAGATATAGTGTATTGCAATTGAGGGCCCGATATATATACTTAGGCATAGTGCCCTTTCATTAATGGACACGTATTTTACATTAATGTCTTTTCATTAATTAATGATTATTTATATTTATACAAAACATATTATTTATATATTTATAATATAATGTGTGTGTGTGTGTGTGTGTGTGTATATATATATATATATATGCTGATGATCATTTCCTCACATGCAAGTATGGGAGAATGTCTACCCAATGCTGAAACATCAAAACTCCCTCTCAGTGAGGGAGACATTATGCATCACACCAAGCTTGTCTCTGAAGTATACAAACTTCTCCCTAGACTCATGACACTTGTCTGTTAGTCTTAGGAGATGTCTCTCTCCCAACTGAACTTGAGGGGGAACTCCCTCTAAGCCAACTAACTCTCTCTGAGACCAGGCTCACTCTGGTTTCACATGTGATAACATTTATCATCTCAAGTCTTTATAACTCCTATTCAAATCAGCATGACTAAGGAAAAAGACTACACCTGGGCCATTCACAACTAGCAAAGCCCTGTGAGTGAATGTATCATTTTCCCTTGGTCAAATTGGCATGACCAATCTAGGAGAATGTTTTCCCGATATTGAAACATCAACTAGCATCTAGCATCTCGATTATTTATCACTCCTAGTCAAATCAGCATGACTAAGGATAAAGTCTACACCTAGTCCATTCACCACTAGGAAAGCCCTGTGAGTGGATGTATCATTTTCCCTTGGTCAAATCAACATAACCAATCTAGGAGAATGTATTCCCCATACTAGAACATCAACTAGAATCTATAGTATTGAGTCTTTATCACTCCTAATAAAATTAGCATGACTAAGGAGAAAGAATACACCTGGGACGTTCACCACTAGCAAATCCCTATGAGTGAATATATCATTTTCCCTTGGTCAAATCAACATGAACAATATGGGATAATGTATGCATGATGATTCATATTGATCTTATATATCACTTTTAAAGTCACCACTAACTTCCCCTTAGGTCTCGACACAATATCCCACACATAATTCTTCATGATGGACTGATACTATTCCATCATGGCATCCTTCTAAACATATTGGTCTATTGCCTCATCATAAATTGAAGGTTCATAATCAATGATGTGACTCACTAATGTCATATAAATCAAGAACCTCTGAGGTTGTTTTCTCTCCCTGAAAGTACCACTGGAAGTTGTATTCCCCTTTGCATTCTACAAAGTATCATGAAGCCATGTTGGACTTTTCCTGATTACTACAACATCATTCTGGGTAGATCCACTGGCTTTGTTGGTTCTACTGACTCCTCCTGCTAGTTTGAAGGATGAACAAATGGGAAAGAGAGATATGTACCCTTATCCTTCGGAGCATCCTTCTCCTCCCTATCAATCTCCATGTGATACTCTCTAGACCTCACATCCTTAAGGAATTCATGCCCTATAATTAGGAAAATCATGACCAAATGAATGTGGCTGCTCTATGTGCACAGGATGCTTGCGAAAATGATTGTTGTTGCTTTGTGTTCACAGGATGCTCATGACCACAATCGTACAATTTCAAAAAATAAAATATCTGAAGCAAATCTATCATATCTGGCATTGAAAGATTTTAACTAGTTTCGGAAAAGACTCTGAAAGCTATTAAATAACTCTAATAGCATGTTGAATTTATGATCTTCATATCTGATAATTATTGCCTTATGATATTGTTATTGTAACATCCCGCTCTCGTGCACTGAGAACACTTATTATTTGAGGACACTTGCTCGCAAGTGATCTGGACCCTTTTTGATGTTAGACCTTTTATATTTGATTATGATGTGATTGACAGATGACATGATGTGTTACTATTTGATGTAGACAGGTTCTATTGACTCAGTTTTATTGAGTGTGCAGGTTTTTTGACCTTGAGGATGCAAAGGCATCGGTAGAACCCCCCTTGACTCCAGACTGAGTCAGGGAGTGTGCTTTTGGGTTGATATATTTAGTTTGATGTTTCATTCGGTTTGATGATTTGATATTGACATTTCTGACATGATTGTTGATAATGCAGGCTGACGATAGCTTGCCAACCAAACTCACATATGGAGTAAAGGGGCCACACACAATTTGCAGAGAGGTTGAGGGAGAGGGGTGGACAGCAGCCCTGCCACCGCCTACTAGCACTCCTGCCGTGGCTCGAACTGTAGGTTAACGATTACCTAGTTCGAGAGGATCCACGATGTCGTGAGGGTAGACTGCGACAGTCGCTCACGATGATTCTAAGGGGCGCGCAATAAGGCGGGGGCCTTA
>ML777401.1:1215190-1275630 GCA_009831015.1 Picea engelmannii | reverse complement strand
AAGGGGGAAAAGGTGGGGAAAACCTAAGAGAAAGGGGAATTAGCGTTTGAGACTGGATAAAAAGAAAGGGAGAGGGGGAAAGAAGGGACCTTTTGCTCAGATTGGTATTCTTATGCTGCCAGACTAGAGACTGGACTGATTTCTTGTAGGAGTTGGGGATTTCCCAACTGACATTGAGTGGTAGCTCAGCCTTGGAGGCGAGCTGGGAAGCTAGGCTATGGTCTGGATTGTGTGTGTGGCCCCTTTACGGCTCGGGGGGATGAGGAGGAAGAAGAGTACCCCTAGCGTTTGGCTGGGAGGTACTGGTGAGTCCTATATGTTTGGCATGGAGCAAGATTGCACGGAGCGCGTGAACAAACCTTCAGAGGAGGCGAACAGGAAAAGGTACGCCCTTCGGTAGAATAAAGGACTGTGTAAAATAGTTATTATTTACATTCTGGTCTGTGTATATGGTTTTCCTTTATTGTTCTAGACTGTTTACAGTTGATTTTATTGAGCAGGACTGTGTATATAATTGAATAACTATAAGAACTCATTTTTTTTTATTCTGGTCTGTGTAAATGGTTTTCCTTTATTGTTCTGGACTGGGTACAGTCGATTTTATTGAGCGGGACTGTGTATATGTTTGAATAACTGCTAGAACCCATTTTTATTTTGGTCCGTGTAATGTTCTCCCTTATCGTTCTGGACTGCGTACCATTGATTTTATTGAGCGAACTGTGTAATATGTTTAAATTGAATAACTATTAGAACTCCCACTCAACCAACGTTAAACTGTTATCAAAAGGCGAATAATAAAACTCCCTGTGTTTATTGGGTGATCTTGTTCTGCATTTTGGGTTTTAAATTCAGAGTGTTCTCTGTGGGCGTAAAATGTTTCTGTGGGCGTCCAAATGAATCCTGAGGGCGTTCTGTTAATGTGGGCACATTTTATGGTACCAGGGTTGGCTTTGCATGGGATTTTATACCAGTGGGGGCACATTTGTATTACCAGGGTTTCTTTTTAAGCTACAGAGGGCATTTTCTGTAGATGATTGGGGCATTTGATACCTCCGAAGCTGTAGTATCTAGCACAGGGGCGTGCGTATTTTCAGAGGGCGATTTTAGTTTTAATGGAGGTGTTTTCAGAGTTCGTATCCCTGCATTTGTTATCCCTTCTCTGTGCGATGTTAGTGTCTTGTTCTGGTGTGAGTCGTGGAGGAGATAACCCACGCGCTTCATCCTCAGCGCTGCGTGTTTTTTTTTGGATTTCTATCTCAGCGCATTGGGGTGGGGTCCTGGTTCTCCCAGCGCGTGTGATAATTACCCAAATATAGGTAATGGTGATTTACGGATGGACATAATCCACTGTCATAATTAATGGTAAGGAAGATTCGGTTCTTGGGGACGATCAATGAAGCCTAGGGCAGTGGACTGTTAGCGTAGGTTAAGGAGTGAAATGACTAAACCTTCTGCTGGTGATTTTTTTTTATATATTAAAATACTGATGGCTATGGTGGGGAGTAGTGCGCGGTGGACGTTGGTGTACTTCTTCTATCGCTCATGGGTTACAGCTATTGGGGATAATAAAGCTGTATGGTTTTTGAATTTGTATTATGCTGAAGAAGTTCTATATCCCTTCGTAAATATGGACTGTGTGAATAAATAGATATTTCTTGGGGTTTACATCAGCGTTGTGGGTCAAAAACTTCCGTGCGTTAGGGTTACACTTCCCAGCAGTGTTTTGCGATGTTGCCCTGCGTTGTGGTCATATGACAGTTCACCTGTGTTTTAATTTGTAATCCTTTAAACAATATGCATTGCATTAAGATATAAACAAGGAGCCAATTATTGAATATTTAGCTCTGCATGTGAGCTACAAGATCAAATTATTGTACATCAAAGTATACGCAAATATAAAGTTTTCATTATATATATTACTTAAAATTGGAGATGTATACTTTAAGATTTCTTATAGACAAAATAATATCAACTACAATCTCTGTCAACAATAAAATAATGACAAAGGCATTAAATGTGAAATCCCCAAGGAATCTTGGAGTGATAACAACCATCAGTAGCACCTTTGAAAGGGGTTGGATGTGAAGCTCCTGTTCAAATCCTCATATAGGGGAATGCTCAAGGATCGATGCAACAGGGGTGCATTGTATTTTCGTGGGTAATCATGAAGAAATTAAGGCTATTGTTTGTACAGGCGGACCTAGATATAGAAAATTTGATATAGTCATAATACAATCTTCAATGAAATTGTCCACTACAATCAGAAAGTTATTCATAGTCATAAACAATCAAAGACAAAGTGAAACAACGAATAAAAATAAAATAAAAATTACTTTAAAACTGGTTGAAGAATCCACAACTTCATAATTATAGTTTCATGAAGTTTAGGAAAGGAATAGGTATGAAAAAAAAAACAAAAAACAAAAATCAATATCAGAGCGCATTCACAGAACCATTAATCAAGCAGTGAAAAGAGTGAGGACGACTGCAAGAAGCTTAGCAAATTATGCGTTGGACATATCAGTTGTACAACAACAAACATTGAAGGTAGCCTTAGAATGCACACTTCTGAAGGTGATAAGCAACACTTAATGAAGATACGTTGAGCAACAAAACTTAGACACTCTATAAAAGAAAATCAGATGTATGGGAGTCTTTCAAATTATTTATAAGATGATGGGAATTTTTTTAGTTCTAGAAAGTTAGTTAAAAAAAAGGTATTGATTACAATGAAACGGAAAATTAATAACCATTAAAGTTTTGTTAGCATTTCGGAGTAATGTGATAATTGTATACCAATCACAAGAGACTTTTTGTTAGTTTATTATTGTCTTGAAAAGTGTTAATTAATCTAGATAGATAATATTTTAATTGCAAAGTTCTATGTAAGGAGTTTCACTTTTGAAAATTATTTATCAAATTATAAACAAATATCTTATCAGATTCATTTATAAAGGAAAATTTAAATTGTGAACAAAATTTAATATATTTTCATTTATAAGGGAATTTAAAAATTGTGGACAAAATTCAATATATTGTAGGTATTAGGGGGAGGTTCATAGTACTTGGGGGTTTATAGATATCCAGGAGTATAAAAAGGGGGTATTTAGTAAAATAAGGTTTTCTATTTGAAAAATGTATTAAAAAGAAGGTTCATGGCAAGATAATAGGGAAATTGTGAACGTTCGAGGGTTTACCATTATGGTATGATATCGTTGCGCAATTATGGCGATTAACAAAAATTGCAATGCACTTGTGTTTATTGCTTGTCCCTGAACTAGTGCCTAATGAACTTATAACTAAATAATGGGGGCGGAGATTATTGGTTCTTACCTTAGGATAAAGTCTTCGTCGGATAATGTTAATTAAGGGAGAACCGGATCTTGATTGAGGTCTTCGGGTCTCATTAGTGGTTGGTCGATATTAGATTCCTCCTGACTTGCATCTCTCGTAGAGGTCAAGATTGCCCCTGTTTCTGTAGTACTTGGTGGTATTGCTTTGCATGGTCTGTTTGTGTCAGGACGGACGTAGACACCTTCAGTAGCCTTAACATTTATGTCTGTTTGTTTCCCTGCATCAAGGAATCCAATGCCGTATCAAGAGTCTTGGGCTGTTTAAAGGCACAGTTCCACTCTTGCGACACACTCTGAACCGTATAAGTAGTCTCGGGCTGTTTAAAGGCACAGTTCCACTACTGCGACTCTACGGTGGGATTCTTTCATTCTGTGACAGTACTATACCTAACCCCTGGTGTCTGTTTCTGCTTACAGCTGCTAGTTGCACACCTTATGTCAAGGGGCATTTGTTTCTTGTTGTCACTGTGATATGTCGGGTCGTCTTGATTGTGTTCTTCTTACTTGCGTCTTGTTGGTTCGAGTGGTGACATAGAGTCGAGAGGGTTGTTTCTTCTACATGCGTGCACACACTTTAAACAAACAAAAAAAAAAAATTGCACCTGTTTCGAAGTTGTTGTCGTAACCAGGGGGGGTGTTACAGTTATCATAGAATAATTACACACTGAAAATCTCAATTGAAAATAGTAAGTAAATATCGTATATGAGATATGAGATGATATTGTATATGAGCTGATATGAGATATATTGTATTACAATTGAGGGCCCAATATATATACTTGGGTGTAGTGCCCTTTCATTAATTAATGATTATTTATATTTATACAAAACATATTATTTATATATTTATAGTATAATGTAAATATATATAGATTTATAGATTTCTATATTATATTTATGTTGATGATCATTTCCTCACATGCACATCTGAGAGAATGTCTTCTCGATGCTGAAACAACAACAATTATCTCTCACTTGGTGTGTCTCTCCTTTCTCAGTCATCGGAGGGATAAACTCCTCTTTCTTTTAATCTGAGTGTAATTTTCTATTATTAGTGAACCTTTTATTTCACTGCATTCTCAAGTTAATCCTTGATCCTTGGTAACAATACTTCTCTAGATTGAGTTTCAATCTAATATCTCTATTTCCTAGAGACTAGTTGATATTTCATTATATGTGGAGGTGCCTAGCAAAGCCACAATATAAATAAGGATGGCCCTTTAATCCCCTCTCTAGTGAATAAAGTCAAAGTAACTTGGAAGGAGGGAGAGAAGGAAATGTAATAAGGTAGTTGATTAATACAATATGCTTAAATGATTCCCAATTGAAGCTTGTTGATGGATAGAAAAATTATAAGAGGATGAGTTTTGAAGGGAGCCCCTAGAATGAAGTTTAAGTTCAACCAACCCTAAACATACTATAGGTAGGATTACACTCTTTCGTAATTTTCGCTATAACGTTATCTAATTGATGTTATTGTTTTTTTAAGTTACCACTTTTCCATCTGTGGACTCTTCTCATACTCTACATATTACCTAGGCCCAACCCACAATGACACATAATAAGTAGAATTTATACCTCGACACTCTCCCATAGCAAGTTCTTTTGTGAATATGGTCTTTCATGATGTCTTCATCGTGTACCTATCTAGATTCATTGTTTCCTAGATGTTGTAGATTTTCTCTACAATACATTGCAACAATCATGGTCCTTGAATCAACTTAATTAAATCTATAAACCTTACACCATCTCCAACACTCTCCTCTAATCAACGGAAAACAATATTAACAAATACTACATGTTCTAAGGAAATGTGTATTCTCTCCAATATTAGTGTGCTACAATGGTTCTTACCAATGACATATGTACTTCATATTTTCTACAACAATGATACAATCATTCCTAACCAAACTTACAAGAATGCACCCTACATACACAAATATTCAAGGGTTAAGGCTCTTGATAGTATTGATTAACATCATGCAACATCATTCCATTCATCACTCTAGACATGGAGTTTCATAGATACATGAAAAATATATGTTATCATGCACTTATCACCTAGTACTTCCTTACAATACCACCATCCTGCAAAAAATATTAATTACCATACACTTATTTGTCAATATATCCTTCTTCCATCACATGACAGTGGTATTTCCATAAACTATCCTTAACAACATATTCATCTTGAATGAGTATGTAATCCGTTCTACTTGAAAATCACAAAGGTTATTTCTCCATTGTGTATTCAACTACAATTTTAACCATTTTAAAAATAACAATCATGCAACCTACATACCACAACTACTAGCAAATAAGATCCATTTAGAAATAAAAAGTATCAACACTCACTATGGGAATAATTCCCAACTGATGTTTCTTTAGGATTTATCTTCCATTGCAACAACCTTGATCTTTGTGTGACTATTCACTAGTTTATTCAACCCACTTCATGCTCTCCTTACAACCTGCAAACTCATGCTTCCCCTCACTAGGAAGTAAAACAAACATCAAGAAATAAGAGTCTTGAAAAATTCAACGCATATCATGCAATAATATACCATTGTAAAATATATTGTTCTACGCATTCCTTTGATTTTTCTACCACCTCCTCAATAATATCTCTTTTTGCAGCAACGTTTGAGCCTAAGGGTTGGCTCTATCTACAATAATCTGCTCTACTCAAAGTGTGGCATCTACAAAAGAGATTTATTTTTTCTATGGCCTTCCATGGAAAATAATAAGGGTAAGAATGCCAAAAATAATGTGTGTGTGAGACACCACCAAAAAAACATGACTATTGACTCCAACTACGTCATTCTCATAACATATTTTGTTTCAACGTGCACAATGCATGTACCATATGCATCATGTATGTAGTTAATAAATAATTTGATAAAACATCAATGATAAAGATTTTATGAGAAGAACAAAATGAATCTATATTATTAAAAGATTCTTAACAAAAAATAACAGAGATATAGAAAAACTGGTTTTCTATTCAATAAGGAAATAAGCTCAAACTGTAAAATGCAACGGAAAACAAGCTTGTTCGAATGGTGGCAGCTTATCTCTGAGAAGAGATGTGACGACTACACTCATTCACAAGAAGATGGTTTCAATGAGGCTCTAAAGGCATTTTACAATAAACAGGAATGTCAAAAACTCTAGACATCCAAAAACCTAACCCTAGGAGATGAAGCGCCAAAAGTCATGTGGGCCCCGTTTGGGTAAGTTAGTACATCAACTTCCCGGGGTTGTAAATTTCGCATACGATCTTTGTTTTAGGCACATGATAGCCCGTTGGAAAGGTATAAACGAGAATAAAATTTTTTGAGTGACCCAGGGGAGTTTCGTTTACATACCCTGGGCCCCAAATTCCAAAAATACGTCGTTTAGGGCCTCAAAACGGCCCCAAAAGTTTGGAACCTAAAAGCTACCGAAAAACTGCCAAGGTGGAAAACTATTTTTCAAGCTAGTGGAATAGGTGGGTGGCCACTGATATACAGCTGGATCAATCCTCCCTCTTTAGGAAGAAATGGTATCCATTGCGTTTAGTTCCCCCATCATATGAGGAAAATTCTTTTGAATTTGGCCCCGAGTGAGCCAATTGCCTTGGTGCAGGAGTTGCCCTGCTTTGACGACTCGATAAAGTTGGATCCTTTGTTGTCGAGTTCCCTTAATATGTGTGTCCACAATATGATCATTCAATTCCTATTTCATGCAGTGAGGGTTGAGATATGTTGGTGTCAAATGCTTGATTATCTCTGAGGTGTCCAATAATGGTGGGAAATATGGTCAAAGGAGAGCCACATTGAAGACTGGATGTAGACCAAAGAAGGGGGGAATGTTGAGCTCAAAATAATTGTCACCCACATCCTTGGTGATGGTGTATGGCCCATAACAGAGTGAGTGAAGCTTTCAATGGGACCTTGTAAGTAATTCTTTCTAAAAATGCAACCAAACTTTGTCGCCCACTTGAAGCTTATGTGGCACCCGATGTTGATCATGGCGTTTCTTATACTTGGCATTAGACTTTTGTAGAATATCCTGAACCTATTGGAAAATGTGTTGGATCCTCTCAATAAACCGGGTGGATTTTTTAGCTTATGGTGGAGCAGGGGATGATTCAACTGAGGTGGTTGCTAGGGGTAGTGCAACATCCATTGGGCCCAATGGTTGGAATCCTAACCCCACTTGAAAGGGGTTGTGGCCAGTTGAGCTATGAAGGGCTCGGTTGTAGCTATGTTGGAAATAGGGAAGACTCTCATCCCATGTACAGGGGTCTTTTGAATTATACATGCGCAAGATATGTATGACCATCTGATTGACGACCTCAGTTTGGCCATCTGCCTGGGGGTGGAAGGAAGTGGATTTGGTGAGATTAGTATCCAACAGTGACTAGAGGCTCGATTAGAATGAGCTAAGGAACCGACTGTCATGGTATGAGATAATGGTTTGCGGTATCCCAAAATGTACCCATACTCGTTTAAAGAAGATCTTGGAAGTGGCTTCCACTATGATGTTCTTCTTGCAGGCGGCTAGAATTGCCATCTTGGAAAAGTGATCAACAACCACAAAAACATAGTCATTTCCCCTCTTGGTGGACAGGAGGCTCGACATGTAGTCAATTAAGATGGATTCCCATGGTCTCTTAGGAGTAGGAAGAGGGGTGTACAGGCCCTGTTTCTTAGTGGTTGATTTGGTAATAGCATAAGTGGTGCAAGGCTTGATATACTTCTCAACATCCTGTCGAAGTTTCGGCCAGTAGAAATGTTTCTGCAGCATTGCCACTATCTTTTTGACGCCAATGTGTCCTGTGACCCAACTGTAGTGAGCTTCCCAAATCCGTTTCGTGCACTCACTTGATGGAATGTAGAGATGGCCTAGATGACACAACAACCCATCCTGAAGATGGAAATTAGCGACCACTGAGTTGGCACCCAACATTTG
Organism: Picea engelmannii; assembly: GCA_009831015.1. Lineage (NCBI taxonomy): Eukaryota > Viridiplantae > Streptophyta > Pinopsida > Pinales > Pinaceae > Picea > Picea engelmannii. The sequence goes on along the minus strand of ML777401.1, from coordinate 1,267,321 downwards.
GTAGGTGGTGGAGAAGTCAGGGTTTGTATCGTAGAGGTGGGGCCATTCGGAGGTCTCATGGTCACAAGAGTATAGCATCATGGTGAGTGTCATGACTGGAGGTCGGCTGAGGCAGTCAACAAATCGATTGGTACTTCCTATTTTATACTTGATGTTGAGGTGGAACTGCTCTAAGTATGTTGACCACTTTTGATGACGATCATTCTACAATTTTCCTTGGGTCTGCATCAACTGTAGTGGCTTATGATCAATGTGGATGATTGTCTCCTTCCCAAGAATGTAATGTCTCCACTAGCGATAGGATTTCAAAATGGAGTACATTTATTTTTCGTAAGTAGGGTACTTATAGAAAACATATGATAGTGTCTCACTATGATATGCCACAGGGTGGCCATGTTGAGTGAGAACGACTCCCACAGCATAGTTTGAAGCATTTGTTTCTATATCAAAGGGATCTTATAGGTCTGGTAATGAAAGTACCGGGGATGAGCACAAATGCTTCCTCAAGTCATTGAAGGCTTCTTGTTGGGACACGCCCCACAAAATTTTTTCCTTACCTCCACCCCTGGTTACTTCGCTGAGGGCCCATGTGATATGAGAGAATCCCAACATGAAATTGTGATAGAAATTGGTAAGGCCCAAGAAGATCCAAAATTCAGTGAGTGTGGTTGGGGCTAGCCAATCACGAATGACCTATATCTTGGTTGGATCCACATGCACACCATGTTGATCAATGATGTAGCCTAAGTAATGGACCCTGTCCATGCTGAAGGAGAATTTTTCCAAGTTTTCATATAGTTTGTGCTACCGCAGGGTGTGAAGAACTTGTTGAATATGTTGCAAGTGTTAAGCCCAAGTATTGTTTTAGATGAGGATGTCATCTAGATAAACCAATACAAAATTATTGGTGAAAGGTCGTAGGATATCGTCCATAATCCTCAAAAAAGTTGTTGGAACATTTTTCAAACCAAAGGCCATGACCAACCATTCAAAAATACCTTCTTTTGACATGAAGGCAATCTTCCATACATATGTCTATTCTATTGGGACCTGGTGATAGTCAAACTTCAGATCGATCTTACTGAATTATTTGGCCCCATGAGCTAATCAAGGAGGTCATCAATTCGGGGAATCGGGTATCAGTTTCGGACTGTGATTTTATTCAGGGCCCAATAACCAATGCAGAGTCGTCAGGTCCCATATTTCTTCTGTACCATCACGATTGGTCTCCCACAAGGTGATTATCTAGGATGGATGTGCCCCTTGTGGAGCAGTTCTTGGATCTGCCTCTTGATATCCTCATTTTCTAACAGAGAGTAATGGTAGACTGGCCCATTGGGTAACGGTGTGCTTGGGGTGAGATCGATGGGATTCTTGACCTGGTAGTGAAGAGGTACCTCAGTAGGAGAGGAGAAGATATATGAGTATTCTTCCACGACCTTATACACTTCCTTATGTTGTGTGGAGAGATCTGTCACAAAGCCCTGGATGTGGGTGTGATATTTCACTCACTTTGAGCGCAAATCATGAAGAAGACAAATTTCCAGTTCTGAGAGATGACCTTCCTGCATTTCTTGGAAGAGATCAAGGAAATAACACTAGGAGGGTCTTTCTCAGGTATCCTGTACAATTTCCTGTTCAAAGTAATAATAAAACTACGAGGCCTGGAATCATATACAACACGACGTTTCCATAAATAAGGTTGTCCCAAAATAACATTACAAACTTTGAGAGGATAAACATCACACAATACCTCATCTTTGAAGGGCTTGATGCCATATGATAGTCGACACTTTTCGCTGACACGAAGATTGATTCCTTGGTGGAGTCATCCAATGGTGTAGGGTTGTGGGTGCGACATTGTCAACAGGGCCAACCTCTTGACGACCTCTGCTGAGATGAGGTTATTCTGGTTACCACTATCAATGATGAAGTGCAACATGGTGCCTTTTACCCACATCTGTGAATGGAAGAGGCACTCTCCTTCTTCCGGCTCATCTATTTCACTAAGCTGTAGCTTTGTGGTAGCAACGGTGGTGCTAGGGTCTGCGTCAATGATTCCTCTTCCTCTTTCTGGTTCTAAATCAGAGTCAGAACCCACATATAATTCAAAGGCTTTCACTTCATCCACTAGTGACTTCTTTGAGAGATATTCAACAGTGTTATGCCAAGGGCTCTTATGGAAGTCGCAACACTTCCTGGTATCTTTCTTTGTCTTTTCAGTGTCCTTATTTTCTTGTGGCTTGGAGTTTTTCCCCTGATACTGTCCATATTTTCTATGTCATTTTTTCTATGGGTTGGGTCCACCCTTTCCTGGCTTTTTCTGTGAGGGGTTCCCAGGCCCAAATTATCGCGTCTTTTGTTTGATCTTCTGCTTGATTTTGACAACATATCGGTAGGATGTGCCCAAGGACGAGATGTCTAGAAATTCCATTTCAGTCTGGATGTATCTATGCAGAGCACCACGATACTTGAGCACTAGATTTTGCTTTGAATATTTGATACCCAACTTGGTGCACAAGGTATTGAAGATATTTGTGAACTCTAGCTCTTCTTGGTCTCTTTCTTGGCGCAATGTGCTCCATTTGGTATGCAAGTCTCCATAACTTCAGACAGGGTAGTATTGTTCCTTAATAGCATCCCTGAAGGATTCCCAGGTGGTCATGACTGTAAGTAATGAGGGTTCCTCTGTTTCCTTTTTCTCACAGAAAGTTTCCCACCAATCTTTGACATGGGGAACAACTTTGAGGAGTGCAAAAGTAATATTTTCTCTATTCAATAAGTTATGGATAGAAAATACCCTTCTAGTAGATTCAACCACTTGTCTACAACATATTCGTCTATTCAAACTTAATATATAGGAATATCGAAGTTGATTTGTACTTTGAAGGGGGCGACGCCTCCGCTTGAGGAAGATGCGTCTCCTATTGGTAGTCACCAAAGGATTTGTGTGAAACTATCCACCATCTCGTTCCTTTGTTGCATGAGGGATTCCTCAAGCAAAATTTTGAAAGGATCCCCTATCCTGTCATCTTTCTTTTAGCCTACCATAAAAGGTTTCTTTGGCATGCAATAGTTTTTGTCCTCAAGAGAAAAAAGCTCAAGACCCAATTCTTTGTACCATGACGTCGTTGGGGACATGCATTAAGACGACAAGGAGAAGACCTCTCTGATACCACTGATCTATATTTTATGAGTAGAATGAAATGAATCTATATTATTACAAGATTCTTAACACAAAATAAAAGAGATACAATAAAAATGGTTTTCTATTCAATAAGGACATAAGCTGAAACTGTAAAATGTAGAGGAAAACAAGATTGTTGGAATGGTGGCATCTTATCTCTAAGAAGAGATGTGACGATTGCGCTCATTCGCAAGAAGATGGTTATAATGAGCCTATGAAGTCCTTTTACAATAAGCATGAATTTCAAAAACCCTAGACATCCAAAAAACTAACCCTAGGAGATGAAGCACCAAAAGTCATGTGGGCCACGCTTGGGTAAGTTAGTACATCAACTTCCCGGGGTCGTAACTTTTGGATACGATCTTTGTTTTAGGTGCATGAAATCCCGTTGGAAAGGTATAACTGAGAAGAAAAATTTATGACTGGCCCATGGGAGTGCCTATGGCAGTCCCCTGGGCCCCAAATCCCCAAAAAATGTCATTTAGGGCCTCAAAATGGCTCCAGAAGTTTGTAACCCGAAAAACTATCGAAAAACTGCCAAGGTGGAAAACTATTTTTTGAGCCAGTGGAATAGGTGGGTGGCCACCGATATCCACTTGGATCAATCAACATGCACAATGAAACAATATTTTGCATTAAAACACTAACATGCATAGTCACACAATCCCTAGCACTCGCACATTAACATTCACTTAGTCAACATCAACAATCATGTCATCAATGCTCAATCCACTTGAGTACGAGAAGGTTTTTCCCAAAATGGGCAAAATATTCAAAATATATGTGATTCCCAATAGTGTTTTACTATATAACTCTCATGGCTTCTTCACATTTCTTAGCCGATAAGGGAAAATGTATTGTAGCAACAACAGATACAAGTTTCTTCACTAGAACAACATCACACAAGAACAATCCCAAGCAATAGATTTATGGGTCCACAATATCTCTAAGAATATTGTACATCATAGGAATTATATCCATTCCAAACATAGTCAAGGGAACATATGTGCTCTTATCTTACACAAAGATGAAATTAGACACCATAAGGGAGTGATGAAAAACCAACACTCTCCCACTCTTACGACATATCATGGGATGGTTGATCCCTTGGTATCAATTATTCACTTATTATTAGATAATATATTCTCATCCAATATCCAAATTTCCCTCACCACCTCTATCTTGAGATCCAATTTAACCCTCAGATCATCCTCCTCTTTTCCCCTCTAATGCAACACCCTTAATGAAAAACTCCCCTATGGTAATCTTGAATGGTAACAATGAGATTGAAGGTCAATTTATGTTTCATTGGTTGAATTTATCTCACCTTAGGATTGTTAGATACCCTTTTGGTGATATCCCATGCAACCTTTGCATGAGCCCTCATGTGGCATTGTACAGGATACCGAAGAATACAAGAACTCCCTCTATTCCAAAATCTACTCCATGTTCTCTTTGATTGTGCTTATAGTCCACTTGATCGTGACCATGACCACTTGCACCTCCATGGATCCCTCGACCATGTTTGATAAAAATATTCCTTCTGCTCCTCAAGCATCCCCACATATTGCAATTTTTACATGATGTCAACTATCTCTATATTTGTAGGCCCAAATTTACACATTTAAGTGAAGGTACCACCAAAATAATCATACATGCTTTGTCCTCATTTGGGATTCACTTCCTATCACAAGCTAGAGGGGAAATGGCATATTGTTTAATGTGCAAGATGAAATTATGTTAAAAACCTACTAGACTTGCAAATCAAATGCATGTGCTAGGGAAAAAAAATGAAATAGGGATTTAGAGTGGATAAAACCCACTTTGGGTAAAACAAATCCATTCACAAAGTCATTGTATTCATATATTATCTTTTAATTATACAAATCATTGTGTGTGTGTGTGTGTGTGTGTGTGTGTGTGTGTGTGTGTGTGTGTGTGTGTGTGTGTGTGAAGTGAGTTTATAATGTATTATCTTCACATTGAGAGGATTTCGAGGGTGATTTTCTCACCACCATCAAAATAAGTTCCATTCATGTAAAGCCTTTCATTTTTATTTGAAATTAAGGTCACACCACCACTTCTCTGTTTTTGTATTTTTATGGATTATTTTTATAATCTATACATCATACAACTATTACCCATAATGACACAGAATAAGTAGGATTTATATTTAGGGTAATAATCCTAGAGTGGTGGCTCAAAAAGGTGATAATTTTCATGAGGTATGGCCAAGATAATAATCATGAGGTAATTGCAAGGTAGGATACCCTAGAATGAAGTTTAATTTCAACCCTCTTTGGACCATGAACATACAAAAGGTAGGCATGCACTCATTAGTGTTCTTCTCTAGAGGTTGAACTTTTAGGTTAAAAGACATTTTCTTGACAAACATCCATTCCTCCATAAATGGCGTACATGAGGCACTCTATCAGAGGGTGATGGAGGGAATATTTAATGATTTTGACCCTTTCATGCAAAATGTAGAGGTGAAATCTAAAGTAAAGAAGAAAATATCAGTGTTTGAAGATTCTTTGGGAACCCTAACGACAATGTTTATGGAACAAGTTGTAGAAATTATGCAGTTGAAAGGAAAAACGTGCCACATTCTAAATAATGTATCATGTTTGAAGGATAATAAGTGAGTATTCCACTCCATCCACTCACACTAAGATCCTAATTCCCCTCCTACTCTTATATGATTACTAGCATAGTGACCTTGATACTTGAAATGTTTGTTACATTCCACCTATGTTTGCTAACTATACTTGGGTATCAACAAGATTCACTTTTGGGACTACGTTTTGAATATTTTTTTGGCCAATTTATCCTATGATGTAAGGAATTAAATTGAATCCATCAAGATGAATAATTTTGTGTATATATATATATTAATTATATATATAATTAATTTAGTATTACAATCTATATCCAATCAGATCTAGGATCACATATTTAAATTAGGTCATGATTGCATATGTTTTGTAACATAACCAATCTCCAAGCTCAGTGTCGTCACTGTAATAATGACTTAACCTACTAAATACAAATCTAAAATACCCCATGCATATAAAAGAAAACCAAGGGGTGGCAGGCCCATAAAAATTATAGAAAAATAACTTGGTGATTTACCCATGCATCGAACAACATTTACAAAAAAGGTGAATGCATCTAGAAAACACTCACATCATTCAAATATTTATTTAAATAGTGGAATAATCATAATAAAACAAAAAAACACTTATCTGTTAATAATTAACCAACTAGTTGTGTACGAAGGACGAACCTCCAAGCCATAGGTGTTGCTATTCATTTTCTCTCAACAACATGACACCTTGAGTTAAGACTATGAGTCCACAAGGAGATCTGACCCTCTGGATATCCACTCTCCACACACAGTAGCCACAAACCTAGGTTCCAAACTCCAACAATAGTTCCAATCCATTGTCTATCTTCCCCACAACCTCCACAACCTAAGAAATGTAACCCCTTCACATCACTCAGTCCATTGGGTTGTACCATTAAATTATTATGGATTCTAGTGCACTCGGTTGGCCATGAATCTCTCAGCTGAGGATTCCAGGAACTCTCAACTGCTCTAGGAGTACTCACAATATCCTTTTCGGCCCTTGAACAAGTTTTGGGAGATTCTTGGTCAATTTTGACCTATTTGGGGACTTCAATAGCCTATCGAGTACGGAGCACAAGATGAAGTAGAGATCGTAGGATCTCGACCCCTTTTTGGGTCCTTTTTGGGAGTTGGGAATATGTAATGGGTATGGGATGTCGACCCATGGGTTTACCCATGGTTAGGACTATTTTGTAAAGTATAAATAAGTAGCTAGGTGATATAAGTAGCCTGGCCGATAAGATAAGTGCTAAGTGAAAGTTTGGTCTGTAGATGCTCTGTGAATATTGTGAGAAACTTGTAGAGCTAGGTTCAAGTGGTTGTAACAAACTGTGAAAGGATTTGTGCTAGACCTAGCTCGGGGAAGGAAGATCTGATGAGGTGTTCATAGATCTCCTGTCCTATGCGGAGTAGGGTTTTTGTGGCTCTGTGCATGTAGATAACTGATTGAAGCTAATAAAGAAGAAGATTTGGTGGGCGTAGCCCCAGAGTGGGGGTGAACCACGTAAATACTATGTTATTCTTCTTTGTGTGATGATATGATGTATTTATGTGTTATTTACTAAGTGCTTGATATAGATAGATAGATAGATCTATTTATTCTTTGTTCTTATGATGAATTTGGATGTTATATCTAATATAGGTGAATGTGCTTAGTGCTTGAATCTGCCAAATCTTATCCATTTATTTATGTTAAGTGCTTAGATACATTGGATCTAGGTGAATGTTGTGATGCTCTGTTTTATCTACGAAGTAGATATTGGGTAAATAATGGTGAACTCACAGTGCTAAGTGATCTATTAAGTATTTTAGTCACAAATTTGTGTCCCAGCTAAGGTTGCAGACATTTGAGTCCTGCAACCACCCCTGCCTCTACCTCAGGTGAGACTTCATCTTCTTTGCAGGTGTTGCCAAAAGGGTTGGTAGTTAGGGTTTTTTTGGTGCATTGTTGTAGCGTTGAACCCTGGGTCTGCCCCTGTGCCAAAAAATGGTTCCGTTGCCGGGACCTGAAACCATGATTGATGGGAACTGAGGAAGAAGAAGCTCTGTGCGTAGATCTGTTTGACAAGCTCTAGATAGTTTGACAAGATCTATGTTTAGGAAAAGAAATATGATCTGAAGAAAAGAGGTAATATCTGAAAGCTTTGTTCTATGAGAAAGGAAAAAGTGAGATTTTTGTTTCAGTAGTATGGATCTAGGTATGCTTTATCCTAGCTTGAAAACTAGGGTATTAATAGATGAAAGAAGATTTGATATGAGTAGATCTGATAAGAATAGTGAAAAATATGTTATACCTATGCATAGAAATAATGTTTGGACTAATAAGTGTATGCAGGACCCTAGAAAGAAATGTTTTCAGGTTAGCTACCATGATCCTAGCACGCAGTACAGGAAAAGATGGGGATCATTTAAAAGAAAGAGAGGATTAACCCTATGTTACAGTTGAAGAAGATTGGGGCATATTTCTAAGGAATTCCCTGGGAGAAGACCTAGTTATCCTTGTTGTAAAGATATGGACCATGAAGTATTGGATTGTCCTAGAATGATTTATAATCTTGAAGAAATGGACATGAGATAAGAAAAACCTAGGGCAGATCCAAAAACTAAGATTATGACAGAACCCCAGAAAGAATCAGAGAAAGTATTGATATATATGAAAGAAACCCTAAATGACCAACGACATGTCAGATTATCAGATATCTTCAAAGAAAAAGAATGCCTTGAAGCAAGAATAGGAGACTTCAACATTGAATATGTTCTAGATGAGGAAACACAGGTGAATATCATGATAGAGAGAACCTGGGAAGCTATAGGGAGGCCTACTATGATTCCTTCACTAGGAGGAATAGGACTATTCAAAGGAAAGATAATAAACCTATGTGGAAAGCTCACCCGGATACCTATGAATGCCAATGGAACTTCAACAGAGGAAGATTTTGAGATTATTAAATTTATTGAGAACAGTGCCCCATTTACAATGTTATTAGGAAAACCTTGGATTGAAAGAGATCACGCCAGAAGGAAAGAAGAAGAATAATTTTTAGAGAAGACGAAGCAAGAGTTAAGATAATTCATGACTAGAAGGATCGCACACTTGATTGAAGAACAAAAGAACAAATCTAAGATATTTAACACCAGAGGCCTAGATGTCAAAGTTGCAAGAACACTAGAATCCCACAGAAGATTGAAGTACCTATTCTAGATAAATAAGAAGGATCACCCTCGAATGTTAGAAAATAATCTCAACAACACGAAGTGACTATGCCTAAATAAGGTAAGAATCAGAATGGAAAAAGGCATATCGAGACGAATCTCACTGGGAAGAAGGCTAGAAAGCTAAGTAAAAAGAGATATAAGATCAATAGGTTATAGAAGGTTCCAAAGGAAACCTCGGAGAAGGAAAATTTGCAAAATTGGAGCTTCGTCGGGATATCAAAATAGCAACACATGGTACTTCACCATGGCGAAGAAATATAGCCATTAGGGGAATTATAACCATTAAACCAATGCTCTGAATGGGTAGAAATACATTTATGGGCATACATCTCACCACCCAATCGCTGGGACCGTGCCATATCAGACAGAACATAGTTAATGAAGGCTTCATACCCGTTGTCGAGTTACCTATTTATCCCATCGCGCCATGCACCGAGAACACTATTTCCAACTGAGAGTTTAAGCCCGTAGACTAAGTTGATTGTTCACAATGATCATCACGCTCTTTCTCTCTATCCCATTACTATGTATAAGTTACTCCCCGAACCCGAGATTGTTAACCCTAAGTGTGTATATCGGACGAGTTGAGCGCTATAGAGAAATTTATTGAAGAAGTTTTGATCGACCTCATGACTGAAAGAGTCATGCTAATGTCTACAAGTGTACAAGCATCATCTATGAGAGGACTTCCAGCGTCTCTGTCTACTACTCGTGGAGCTGGACCATCCCGACCATCAGATGAAAAGCAAACCAAGCACAGGGATGATCTAGCGAATGCAAAATTGATCCTGACCATATTACCTACCTATATGCCACCTATGAGTGGATCAGTAAATTGAGACAGCGTGCCCATAGACTTTGAATACACCTTGGTTACAGCATACCTCCCAAAGGGGATACGTGTAGTTTGAGTAGACCAAGATAAGATTGCAGCGTTGAAGTTTAGAAACTTCAACCTCAGAGATCGCAAAGTATATAACATTCTCTCCCCACATAAGTACCTAACACTAACTAAGGGAAAGAATTCAAAGATAATCCCCCAGTTGTGGAATATGAACCTCGCGCAGTCCACCCTGCTAAATGTCATGAAGATTCCCCACTTCGAAAGACACTAGGAGGTGAATGCATGTGTCAAGTTGTTGTTGTCTTGTTACCATGGTGACTATTTTTGGCTAAACCATTGTATAACAGTTGATCTGAAGCTGATCAATTAGATAACAGGGTTGAGTATGCAAGGACCTGATCCACAAGAGTTTTACCCTGGAAAATCCATGGATCGCACTCTATCACAGAATATCAAGGACACTTATGGTGATGTTGAGAAGGGCATGTGAGGATACAAGGTAGATTCTATCTAGAGTGGCACAATGTGCCTCACCTGTCAGTTGATTGCGGGGAATTTAGTATGAAATAACTGACCTACCCAAGTCGTCAGTTTTGTAGTCGACCTCGCAGGGAAGTGCGCAAAAGGCCTTCAGATGAACTGGGCGAAGTACATGGTGAACCAATTGGAACTCGTCTGCAAAGAAGCAAAATATCAAGGATATGAATTTCATTTCAACTAGCTCTTGATACTAATAGATTTTATTGCCTGGGAGGTGCCGAAAGGTATGACCTTCCCAGGCATCAAGCCAATTGAACCACTAGCCGTGAAGTTTAGTACATTGTGGTATTCAAGCGATATGAATAAACAGTGGTAGTGAAATGTTGTTTTCCATACCTACTACAATCAACTGAATATATCCATCTAGTCCGAGCCTCGCATGACTCCGAAAACTCTACATCGGTTCGGGCCTTTAATGAAGTTCAGCACATATCAGAATTTTATTTACATCATAGTGTGTGCTGACGAACACAAGCAACAGCTTCATTCCTACTATAAGCTGACGGAGGAGGACTTGGAGGATATCACCAAGGATTTATCGGTGAACCTCCTTATTCCAACAGACCCTATGGAGATATACGACATCGACAACCCATAAACTACGTAGGATACACCCAGACCTAGCAAGACAAATAAGACTGAAGAAGTCCAAGAATTAGGTAGCGCATCCATGAAAATTGCTTCCATATCACTAGAGTGAGAAGGTGATGGAGAAGAGTTAGATGACAAAGAAGTCGAACCGAAGCAAGGAGATGAGGTTGATCCCCTAAAGAAGAGGAAAGGTTCTCCTCCAAAACCTTCCTCATGGAACAAATCAAAGCCCACAATGACCAAGATGCAGACCGTCCTCACCTTCGATGACTTCGACTTCCTCATAGTAACCTTGCAAGATGCTTCGTTGGAAATAGAAGAGAAATAAGAAGCAAAGAAAGATGAGATATATGATCGAATTGAGACTGAAATCCAAGGGGTACAGGACACCCTACAGTCCATCTGCGTAGTCTCCACTACGTCGGGAGAGCCATAATTGGGAGATGAGCTAGCTTAACTCCACCGCCTAGATGATACAGTCAAATCTTGTCTTCAATGAGCATAGGAAGAAACAGAGCAAGCCACCCAGGCTTTGACACAAGTACAAGGAATACTCGTAGAGAAACAGTGCTGCAGAACAGGAAAAGATTTCTCTCCAAGCGAAGTTTGATAAATAAAAATCACAGCAACAACAAGAAAATGAACAGTTGCTCGTAGAGAAAATCAAAGTAAAAGAAGCGGTCAATAGAGCACTTCTCTCTATGAAAGTCTTAGAAATCAAGGCAGAAGAACAAGTTACACAATAGGTAAACCAGCTCATAGAATCCATCTAGCAGCTACAATAATGCATAGCATATTTGGAGCTATGCATTGTACCTGAGACCCCACAAGATGTAAGATAACAGAGAGAACCAATCGCTCAAAGCGTAGTTGAAAGGCTAAAGGATCTTACCCTGGAATGTAAGGAACTCACTGATCATAGTGCCTATACCTATGAACAACTCATGGAGAACCCGAAACTGAAGGCACTGGAGTCACAGCTCCAAGAGGCGAAGTATCAAGCCGCAAATATACAGGTGGAGCTGAAGTACCTATCAGCTATGGAAAGAATGAAGCGCTCCCAAGAGAAACACACTGCATAGCAACAGATCCATACTATCCATAGTAGAGTTATGTAAGTAACTCAGAGGCTCCAACCTATACAAGATAAGGCTTATCAATTTTTTACTGAGGTAGAAGGATAAGGAGCAGAACTAGAGCAGGTTGTCACTATAGCTGAACAATGTCTAGAGGGACCTATCAACAATCCAATCATCCACAAGTTTGATGAATAGGAGACTGTAGCACAACAGAAAGTCGAAGCAGCTCAAGCCAAGCTCAAGGCATTCGAAGCAGAGCTAGTCAGACCAGAGTGACTCAAGACGAGTCACAGGTGAGTGTTGGGGGCCTGTTGGCCCTTGACCAAGTTTTGGGAGATCCTTGGTCAAGTTTGATCTATTTTGGGACTTCGACAACCTATCGAGGATGGAGTGCAAGATGAAGCAGAGATCGCGGGATCTCAACCCCTTTTTGGGTCCTTTTCGAGAGTTAGGAATATGTAATGGGTATGGGATGTCGAACCATGGGTTTATCCATGATTAGGCCTATTGTTTTAAGTATAAATAAGTAGCTAGGTGATATAAGTAGCCTAGCCGATAAGATAAGTTCTAAGTACAAGTTTGGTTTGTAGATTCTATGTGCATATTGTGAGAAACTTGTAGAGCTAGGTGAAAGTGGTTGTAACAAACTGTGAAAGGCTATGTGCTAGACCTATCTTGGGGAAGGAGGATCTAGCGAGGTGTGCGCAGATATCCTATCATATGCAGAGTATGGTTTTTGTGGCTCTGTGCATGTAGATAACAGATTGAAGCTAATAAAGAAGAAGATTTGGTGGACGTAGCCCTAGAGTGGGGGTGAACCACGTAAATACTATGTTATTGTGCTCTATGCGATGATCTGATGTATTTATGTGTTATTTTCTAAGTGCTTGATATAGATAGATATATAGTCCCCGGGGTGTAGGACAGTCGGTGACAGAGTGTGTTGTTAAGCCACTCCATGATGTTAAAGTCATCGGTTCGAAACCTGCAGGGACAAAAAATCCAGCCATGTTAAGGGTTGGTGTGGCTCAGCCTGGGTGCAATCCCCGGGTGATTTTGACGGCTTAGATGCCCCTGAGTCATGGTTTATTAGTCACAGTTTAGTCCCACATGTCACGGAGAAACTAACAAACAAACAAAAAAAAAGATATAGATAGATAGATAGATCTATTTATGCTTTGTGCTTATGATGAATCTGGATGTTAGATCTAATATAGGTGAATGTGCTTAGTGCTTGAATCTTCCATATCTAATCCATTTATTTATGCTAAGTGCTTAGATACATTAGATCTGGGTGAATGTTGCGATGCTTTGTTTTATCTGCGAAGTAGATATTGGGTAAATAATGGTGAACTCACGGTGCTAAGTGCTCTATTAAGTATTGTAGTCACAGATCTGTGTCCCAGCTAAGGTTTCAGACACTTGAGTCCTGCAACCACACCTCCCTCTAACTCAGGTGAGAAGTGTTGGGGGCATGTTGGCCCTTAATAAAGTTTTTGGAGATCCTTGATCAAGTTTGACCTATTTTGGGACTTCGACAGCCTGTCGAGCACAAAGTGCAAGACGAAGCAGAGATCATGGGATCTCAACCCCTTTTTGGGTCCTTTTTGGGAGTTGGTAATATGTAATGGGTATGAGATTTTGGCCCATGGTTTTACCCATGATTAGGCCTATTTTGTAAAGTATAAATAAATAGCTAGGTGATATAAGTAGCCTAGCCGATAAGCTAAGTGATAAGTGCAAGTTTGGTTTGTAGATGCTCTGTGAATATTGTGAGAAACTTGTAGAGCTAGGTGCAAGTGGTTGTAATAGAATGTGAAACTTGTAGAAGGCTAAGGTTGTAACAGATATGTGTCCCAGCTAAGGTTGTAGACAGTTGAGTCCTTCAAACACCCCTGCCTCTACCTCGGGTGAGACTTCATCTGCTTCACAGTTGTTTCTAAAAGGGTCTATAGTTAGGGTTTTTTTGGTGCATTGTTGTAGCATTGAACCATGGGTCTGTGCCTATGCCAACAATCCTTCACAAGGATCTCGAGACATTTCCTCAATAGAAAAATGCACTACAGGATTACAACTCATTTTATAAGAACACAATCCTCATTTCCAAAACAAAACAAAAACCAATGATGGTTTCCTTCAAGCACAACATGGTTGTTTCTCTTCCTAGCACTCAGCTCCCCCCTTACTGTCCAAAAACTACATGTAAAAATTGTCTATCTTTTCCATACGAATTTCCCTTCTTCTCCCTTGCTTGCTTGACTCTCACTCTTCCCAAAGATGATTGTACTTCAGCCTCATGCTCCCAATAACTATGGTATGTGACTCCTCACACCCACCCTCTTAAACGAGTTTAATGATTGGCTTTGGGAACACTCAACAACAAAATAGAAGGTTATACAAAATAACAATAATTTTAAGAATGTGGTTTGGATTAATACCCATGAATATTTTCCCCCTTGGACCCCTCTCTCTTGTGGAATCATAGCCACCCATCATTTCATCCCTCTTTTATCACCACAAGTGATTACTACTTTTATTAATAATTTCAATGTACATAATACATAGTTTGGCCCTCGTCCATTTTAATCAATATAGGCTCTTCACCCTAACATGTCAGCTCACCATCATAATTCACATTTATACAACTACATTATAATTTGTGGGAATTAAAATTGTGGATGTTACATTCCCGTCCCCCTTATTTTTTCATTGTCCTTAGTGCACAACACCATGCAATGTTCATACAATTACAATGTTGGTATCTCCAACCTTTAATCAACATATATGATCTTCGACCTAATATCACACAAGAATTCTATCCTAAATATAAATACATAGGCACTCCGACCCCAAAACATAAATACATAACCCATTGGCTTTCTCCTACAACTATCTCAATTTCCATCAACTCTATTCACACACCTACCCAGCCCAAGGAATGTATCTGTTCACTCTTCCTAGTCCATCGAGTTTCCCCCTTCACTACTCTTAGTCCATCAGGTTGCACCATTGTAACATGGTTTTCTCACATAGGTGATCGAGAATCTCTCGTACTAGGATCTCAAGGGACTTGTTGCTAGGAAAACTACCAAGAAAAGAAAAACAACATCAATCTAGTTTGTCTAGTGCAACTCACACATAGGATTTCACTCTTTAGGCCTTACAACCTGGTTCTTTGATCATGAAACTCCCACACAGAGGGATTTCATTCTTCATGCCTGAAAACTAGGTTCTTTGACCGTGAAACTCCCACATGGAGGGAGTTCACTCTTCAGTCATGACAACCTAGTTCTTCTACAATCCTGAAAAATTTATTCTTTAATCTTCAACAACTTTGAACAACTGCTAACATGTCCACTAGACTTTAATCTTCTCTTATATTCTCTTATGAAGTTTTTCTTCCTTGCTTTACTCACCCTTTAGGCTCATACATCCCTTTCACTATTATACCATTCCTCTAGCGATCCATCATTTTCCAAGGTGTTCTTGCATGAGAGAATGTCAACTTAACACTATACTTCCCATAGAAACCTATAACCTATGGAAATTGTCTCATCTACATCAAATGCATACATCCAATTTGAGACATCATCATACAATTTTCAATTATAAATTTTCAAATCTGTTTTATACAAGAAAACAAAATTTCTCAAGAATGATTTTTTTACTCATTATGTTTGTCTCTTGCAACTATATATCAATATTCCTTATGGGATTACATCATTTCCATATCCAATACCATTTCATTTGCAATTTTCTCAATTTCCATGCAACCAAACAATTTTCAACATTCATGCACATTTATAGCAACTCATGAAGTGATCTCAGAATTGTATCTTACCAACAATTCAATCATTTCTAGTCCTTATTCACTTTAAAAATGGAATTAAACCATTAATCATATTATATATAATGAAACTATCATTCATTGTACATGCATTATCATCACACCAAGCTTTTTCATAGCCCAATCAAATTTTTACCAACAAATGAATCTAATGTGCCAATGGCCACATTTACACAATGTATCTTTGCATTGAATCTAAAATACCACATATCTATGTCCTGTATTGCACCATTTTAATTGGAAGTTCTAGCCAACTCCTCAACACATTATCCAAACTCTTCCTCATTTACCTATCTTATCATTTGGATACCTCCTCTTCAACCCATACACAACACTAGGAATATGATTCTCTTAGTACTCTCTCATGTCAAAAAAGAGGTTTCATTCCAACCATCAATTATACAGGGGAATACCACTACACACTTGTATGGTGCTATATTCCTTCCATTTCCAACCACTTCATAGCCTCATTCATGGCCATTTCTAATGACATTCATTGCTACAATAGGTGTATGTTCCCTTACTTGACTTGGTTATGATCTCATAACCAATATAAAATAATATGCAATTAAATTTGACATAAATTATTCAATCATCAATAATATTTGTATATTCAAGGCTCTCTACCTTTACACACCAATTCCAATATTAAAATTTCACCGAGGGAATTATTACCTCAATTCTCTTCAACATTTATGCATCATGAGAAACTGAATGCATACCTGCATGGATTTTATCAATTTACTTGATGCTACCTGACTAGATAAAATTGTTGTGGCACCTTGCAGGCTCCCTTTATAAACCTTTTTTTCAGCATCTTACCATCCTCATTTTTCTTCATACAGATTGTTTTCATATGTAGCAGTATCATCAACATCTTTAGCCATGCTATAAACAATTTTCTTGGATACACAATCTATCGTTAGTCACATTCAAATATCAGGTTTAATATATATATATATATATATACTCATTTTTCTTCATACAACTGGTTTTCATATGTAGCAGTATCATCAACATCTTCAGTCATGCTATAAACAATTTTCTTGGATACACATTCCATCATTAGTCACATTCAAATATCATATTTTGCATTATTTCATATTTCATATTTTGCTTTAAACATTCAATCTCATCATGCATAATCCATTAACATGTATTCTATATTTATTATATGCATCATACATCACTTCCATTATGCACTCCAATGCATATTTATTTATTTTTGTGGTTGTAGATGGTTGTCCTTGAATTCATGTAGATCCTTATTGCTCTATGCTTTTCCATTCTACTCATTTGTGCACCAATGATTCTTGATCTGAATCTTTTCCAGTTGTTTCACTCTCATACATTATGCATTTTTGGCCAATTTTCCCTATTGGCAACTGCTTCAACTATGCACTCTGATAATAGAGTCAGCTTCCTTGTCTCTTTCCTATGCATGAAGTTGTTACCATTAACAGTTGTCTCCTCAACAACTCCAATCCTTCCTTCAATTCATCTACACAATATGGAATTCTCAGCATGGCCACATTCTTTCTAGGACCCTTTTCTGCATTCTACACATGACTCATATGAGAATCAAACTCATTAACTTTTGTTTTCATCATGTGTATCCTTCCACACATGTATGCTTTTAAAATGTAATCCAAAATTCTTTGGCATATATACATACATATATATAGACCTCTACAATCCATTTTTTAGCTCTCAACAATCCTCAAATCATGGCTTTGACCTTCCAACCGAGTCTTTATATAGTCCCTCCTCATGGGACTATCTCATCATGCAAGTCCTTGTTGCACCTCAATCTTTTCAGTTGTTCACCATTATTATCATGATACTTCAAGGAAGATTCACAAGTATGTTGTCCCTTTTCCCCTATTCACTTCAATGTATTTATGTTTCAAATTTAATTATTTATTTATGGTGTATATGATTGTTGGTGAAATCTCGTATCTCCTCACTACCATGTTCTTCTTGCTAAAAATCCTCTAGCTATGTCCAACTTGACTGACTTGAATTTCCAACAAATCTATCTTATTGAATTTGAATATTTAGCATCTGTTTACTTTCTAGACCAAACTGGTTCATCTTTTCCCTATCTGAGCACTTCATCACTTGTGGTTCTTGCACTTATTTATTCTCCCTCCTTAGCCAATGGGGTCTGAAGCTTGACTTCCTTAGTCAAGTTTTCAGCATACTATAATTCTGCACATATGTCATCTTCTTCTTTTTGGATTCATGGAGACCAAATTAGAGGGATCAAATTTACTTTAAAACCTATGGAAAACTAAATTGGTGTAGAATGTGGTGAGTACCTGAATATGAGATCTATCTAGAAGAAGAACAAACACAACTTGCAAAAGTGAGAAAATGAGAGAAAAATTGGAGAGAAAAGAATATAAATGTATTAACCGAATGAGAGAAATAATACTATACAAATGTTATACTATGCATCATACAACTAATTTCACTAGAAGAGAATCCAATGTGCCATAGTGGTGGTCTATAGAGATTTAGATACACACAGGCAGTTACCGAAGTTAACTGCCACTTAGTCATAGTTAACTAGTCATGTAGTCTTCAGTTAACTGAGTCACACGTGTGGAAGTGATAGAAACACATGCAATTGTTGGTGATAAAACTAAGTTTTCCATTCATGAGTAACTTCCACTAGTATAACTAACTGTATCCGAGTCTAAACTAAAGATAATATTCTCTTATAATGTAGGAGAGGTTCCTAAAAAATAGGAGACCCTCAATAATGACTAATAAACATAGTAAAATAATAAAAAATATCCTAGTTGTCTGTAGTATCTCCAACACCCCCCCTGAACACTACTATGGGGAAATGAAGAATGGGTCTTGGAAATAAGGGCCATGATAGGTACCCATGAACAATGCAACTAGTGAACATTGAAATAAAGTGAGGAAAAGAGGCAAAACCTCATGGGAAAAACCCTCCCTCAAAGTACAATGTATCAAAAGAAAAGAAAGAAAGGTGAGATCCACCATGTGCCAGGTAGATATTCTTCAAAACCAAGAAAAGATGACAAGCCAATGAAGCATGATCTAATGATGACAGATCATAATGTGCTTCAATGATTGTGTTGAAGATGAAATGTTGTAGCTTATACTAGTTGAAAAGAATCACAACTCTCCAAACATTAAGGCTCTAGCCTACACCAAGATGGTCAAGCTAACCAAATTGCTTCCAAAACATAGAATAAAGAACCATAAATTTCATCAAAATAGTGGTGAACGGAACTATAAAGGTGGAATAATCATTCAAGTCAAGAGAAATGAGAATGGTTCCCATGTATTGTGGATGAAACACATTTGTAATATATCCTCAAACAATTTCTCAAATCCTACCATGACCAATCATCAATCAAACCAAAAAAAATCCTCGGAGTTGGTACCTTGCCAAGATGTTGTTATATACACCTCTTCATCAATGAGTTGAAAGAAGAGGAACTGATAAACAATCATGGATACCTGACATGAAGACAATGTTGTCTCCAATAATGATGTCGAGGATGTCGATATGTGGAGGATGTAGACCCTGAAGTTGATGTTGAAGAGTTTGTTTTTGCAAAAAAAATTGATGTCGGTGTTAAAGAGTTTGATATTGGAAACTCTAATTCTGAAGTTGGTGTCGAATCTGGTTGTAAAATCTCCAAAGTTGTATCAATAATAAGTTTCAGTGGTGGATACTATAACTCAAAAGTATAATATTCATCTTGTGTGATGGAATATTGTGCTTGAACAAATTGAGTTTGAACGGCTGAAATATCATGACAAGTTGCTAAAGGAAATGAAGTCCCAACAAAACCAAGTCTTTCTTTTGTTGGTCTCATCATAGGCTGAATGGGATGTGCAATCCCCTGTCCATTCTTTCCAAGTCCACCACCAGTGTATCCCATATTATGCATCAATTTTAACCGAATAGAACAAGTGTGCAACTCAAAAGATGGTGAAGGAAGCTCAAGAGTGGTCAACAATACAAAATCAGAATTAGAAGCAAGAGACTATTGCAGATCTTTTTGCAAATAAGAAAACATATCTTCTTTCTCTTTTAAATCATCCAAAAAATGCTCATTAAGAATATTGAATTTCTCCTCAATCTCATTAATGCAGGTGGTCCAAGTATCAACTTGAGCTTGATGCTCCTCAATTAGACTCCCAATGAGTCCAGAATCCATGGTGTTATCACATAAACTTGTTCAAGGTCACAGGTGACAACCATGAGTGTAGGAAACAAGCAGGCACATTTTGCATCATCGTAGATCCCCCGTGTAGTTCAGTTTAGCGCCATCTCTAAAAACAGTTGGAAGGATTCCACAGTTGGCAGGCGAGTAAATATTTGGTGGGGGTGCTAAAATAGTAGGCATGCCTAGATCACAAATCCTGGCCATATCAACAACCACCAGTCATTTATGTGCCACAAGCTGTGTAGAAGTTAAAATCTAGAGGCTGGTCGAAATATAAACCATGGTATTGTGGGAAGGCTACGTGATGGAAGATGGTGCATTTCGGGCCCAAAAGTGATGTGGGTCCAAACCGCTTTTGACGGCCCCAAAATCACGTGCTCGTTTAGTGTCGTATCCAAGGACAACACGTGTCACCCCTTATTCATCGGGCTATGTCCCGATCCCAAGGAGGATTCATCCAATGATCAAGGACTGACCTTTGCGGCCTAAGTACACATTCTTATTCAATGCCAAATATGTGAGAAACACGTGGTGGCCATCTAGGCATCAAAGCCTCGTCCAATTCCCAAGGAAAGGATCAGTTAATGAAATGAGAAGTGGTGGTTGAAACCTCAAATAATCCCATAAATAGAAAGCATGGAGGGTTTGGTCGTAGATGCACGACTGTCAGCCCAAGGTACCATAGGGTGCGGTTCCTCCAACAGACCCATGTGGATATGAATTTCCTTCTGACAGAAGAAAGACCCACATGAAGAGCCCTACGATAGAAGGGCCAACCAGGATCCCTGGCTGTTGACCACCATTATGATTATAAAAGCAAGAGATCCAAGCTAAGCAGGGGAATTCAGAGGTTGAGGAGTTGAGAGATCTTGAGGAGCAGGGAACTGTATTTTTCAGTTTGTAATCCTGAGGGGCATGGATTGTAAAATATTATGTTATAGAAGATTCCTTTAAGTTGTTTTATCATATTTTCTTCTTAGTCTACATGCTGGTCTTTTCTTATCTAATAGGTAGCATCTATGATCTATGGATTCTTGAGGCAATAGAGGATCAAATGTCATCTTGCCCATCCTTCATCGTTATCACTTAGACATTTTTTTTTTCTTCTTGTCTGGATGTAGCATCTATGATCTATGGATTCCTGAGGTGGTAAAGGATTTGTTGTCATCTTTCCCATCCTTCATTGTTATCACTCAGACGTTTGTTATTTTTCTTCTTGTCTGGATGTAGCATCTATGATCTATGGATTCCTGATGCAATAGAGGATATTTTATCATCTTTCCCATCCTTCATCGTTATCATTCAGACATTTGTTGTTTTTCTTCTTGTTTGAATCTAGCATCTATGATCTATGGATTCCTGAGGCGGTAGAGGATTTGTTATCATCTTGTCCATCTTTCATCGTTCATCACTCAGACACATTTTGTCTTCCTTCTCCTCATCACCACATAAATCCTTTGTCTGATAGACCATTTAAATTCCTTCATTAAGCGTGATACTTATGACTCCATATCCCAACAGTCTCACACTGATCTGCAGTCACCTTTGTTACCTTCTCCTTTCTTTTTAGTCTTGTCTTGACCCCCACCTACTCAAAACCTCTTCATACATTTACTTTTTGATGGGTATTGGGCTTATCATCTTGCATTCTAAGGGTGACTCTCAGTGCTAACATTAATGGCGTCATTGTTGGGGATGGAAGTGGAGATATCTTCCCTGGGATAAAGACAACAAATAGATCCAGTTTTAGATGGTGAAATGAAGTTGGACACATTATTCTAACTGCTTATCTTTCACCATGGCGACTCCATTATTTAGAATCTGTTGGTGACTCCACTGGAAGGAGACAAATAAAATGGCTATGGAGGTTATCATGGCTAGGAGGTTTTCCCCACTAAATTTCTTAGCCATAGATGGTTATCCACATCCCATGCCCCAAGTTGATGAATGGCAAGATTTGCTGCCAATATTTTATGAAGGTAAGAATGACAGCCCTCTTGAACATGTTCTAGGATTTCATGATTTAATACAACAACTTGACATCCAACATGAAGACATACGTATGAAGTTGTTTATGTACTCTCTTCAAGGAGATTCTTGTAATTGGTATCACTCTCTTTATCTTTCTAGTGTGCCTTCACTCGAAGAGTTTCATGCAACTTTCAATATTCATTGTCAAAAGTTTTATTCCTCTGAGTTAATTTGTCATAGTTGTTTTGAGGAGTATACAGACCGTGTTCAAGATATACTTGATTCTTATGAAGTCTGTGAGAGTGAAGAATATGCCTTGGATGAGGGATCAACTCTTTCTCTTCTCTGTTCATCTGCATCAGATGAAAACTTTGTTTGTTGTCTCAGTAAGGAAAGTGCAGAAATTGAGTCTGTTCTGGAAGTTGATATTCTTTGTAACCCTATCTCTAAAAAACCTATATATGACCAGCCTATTTTTTACTTATATAATGATGATAAGATATTTCTTCCTAGATTGAATCTTGAAAGGAAGTTGTGTTTAATAATGAATAGAAGTCATCTCATGTTGGGCAAGATATACCTCTTGGTATGTCATTCAAGACTCCTCCTTTATTTGATCATTATGGACATAGTGATGAAGATGCTGAGGTGTTTTTTGTCTTAGAAGAAAAGAGCATTAGCATCCATCCTTCGGATGAAAATAAAATCTTATGCCAAGAGTATCATGTTAAGGAGAAACAACCATCCATTGATATACATGAGGAGATCTCTTACCATAAATTAACATATGATATCAGAGAAGGCATAAGAGAAGTGGATCAATAGCCTGCATCAACCTTTCACTCACTTTTTCTTGCCACAGACATTCAACCATATGTGAGAAGCCATAAAGTAGAGCAGGCTTTCCATCCTTGTAGGTGTTTTCCCCTATTTTATGACCCTGTAAGGGAATACGTGGAGTTTCATTTCCTCAATATATTGAAGCCTCTAAGCTTTATATTACCTTCATCGCCAAAAGGAAATATGAAGAATGTAATTAATCTGTTGTCATAGTTTTATTGTCCCTTGCTGATCAGTGACAGAGTAAATAGGTTTTAAGTTAGGAGTTTACTTGAATGGCTCTAGTGGAAGTTTGTTTTCACCTAGCACATTGTAAAAATCGGTTAGTTTAGGAGTGTACATAAATAAACTCCATCTGGAGCATTTTTGTTTGTTTTCTTTCTAGGTAGAGTAGTGTACATGTCAACATGTTGGTCTCAACAAGATGTATTTAAGCTCAAATTCAAAACCCAATAGCTAAGGCACCAGAAATGCTTGTTCTTGGAAACTCACAAAGAGCGTGCCATCCCCTGTGGAGCCAAATTTTATCACATAAACTTGTTCAGGGTCGTAGGTGACAAACATGAGCGCAAGAAATAGGAAAGCACAGTGTGTAGTAGTGGAGATCCCCCGTGCAGTTCAGTTTAGCACCACCTCTAAACACGGTTGGAAGGATTCCATAGTTGGCAGGAAGATAAATCTTTGGCAGGGGTGCTAAAATATCATGCGCACCCAGATCAAAAATCGCCGCTAGATCAACGACCACTAGTCATTTCGACGCAGCAAGCTATGCGGACGTTAAAATCCAAAGGCAGGCCAAAATCCAAACCATGACATTGTGGGGAGGCTACATGGTGGAAGATGGTGCATTTCGGGCCCAAAAGTGGTGTGGGTCCAAACTGCTTTTGACAACCCCGAAATCACATGCTCGTTCAGTGCCATATCCAAGGATAGCATGTGACTTCCCCTCAGTCATCGAGATGCGTCCCGATCCCAAGGAGGATTCAACCAATGAGAAAGGATTGACCTTTGCAGCCCTATTTCACATGCTTATTCAGTGCCCAATTTGTGAGCAACACGTGGTAGCCTTATAAGAGTCAAAGCCTCATCCAAATCCCGAGAAAGGATCAGTTAATGAAACGAGGGAGTGGTGGTTGAAACCTCAAATCATCCCATAAATAGAAATATTGGAGGGTCTAGCTGTATATGCAAGACTATCAGCCTGAGGTACCACATGGGGCAGTTGCTCCAGTAGACCCATGTCGATCCGACTTGCCTTTTGACAGAAGAAAGACCCATGTGAAAACCCCTACGATAGGAGGGCCAACCAAGATCCCTAGATGTTGACCACCGTTCTAATTATAAAAGAAGGAGATCCAAGCTAAGTAGGGGGGTTCAGAGGTTGAAGAGCCGAGAGAGATTTAGGAGCATGGCATTGTATTTTTTAGTTTTCAATCCTGAGGGGTCTGGATTGTAAAATATTATGTTATTGAAGATTCTTTAAGTTTTTTTATTAGACTGTCTTCTTAGTTTAAATTTTGTTATTTTCTTGTTTGAGAGTTAGAATCTATGATCTATGGATTCCTCAGGTGGTATAGGATATGTTGTCATCTTGCCCATCCTTCATCATTATCACTTACAAGTTTGTTATTTTTCTTCTTGTCTGGATGTAGCATCTATGATCTATGGATTCCTGAGGCGGTAGAGGATCTGTTGTCATATTTCCCATCCTTCATTGTTATCACTCAGACATTTGTTTTTTTTCTTCTTCTCTAGATGTAACATATATGATCTATGGATTCCTGAGGTGATAGAGGATTCATTGTCATTTTCCCCATCCTTCATCATTATCACTCAGAAATTTGTTCTTTTTCTTCTTGTCTGAATGTAGCATCGATGATCTATGGATTCCTAAGGCAGTATAGGATTTTTTTTCATCTTTCCCATCTTTCATCATTCATCACTCAGACACATTATGTCTTCCTTTTCCTCATCACCACATAAATCCTTTGTCTAATAGGAAATTTAAATTCCTTCATTAAGCGCGATACTTATGACTCCATAGCCCAACGGTCTCAGACTGATATGCGGTCACCTCTGTTACCTTCTCCTTTATTTTTAGTCTTATCATGACCCCCACCTACTCAAACCCTCTTCATACATTTACTTTTATATGGGTACTTGGTTTATCCTCTTGCAGTCTGAGGGTGACTCTCAGTGCTAACACCTGGAAAAATAGGTACACAAGTTTTGAAGACAAATCTTGGATTTCTCTTGTTCACCTCGAAGTTTGCTAACTTCTTTGACAATTTTTAGATTTAGACTTTGAAGGGTGGAGATGACTGCATCTCTGTCCTCCATTACAATGATTCTCTCCCAATGAATGATATCAGTGAGATATGTCTATCGAAGTAGTGATCTGAGGTTTTGTTGATTGGTTACATGTAGCTATAGATATGATAAACCATTGTATATCCTAAATTATGATGTGGGTATTGGCTATTTTTGGTGAGTGTGAGAATCCATATGCAGTTCATCTCACTATAAAAGATCATATCAACCCATATCATGGATTTGATATATCGTTGATGGATTTGTGGCAACTATATATCTGATAAAAAAACTTTATCTCCTAAAATACGATATGGGTATTGGAGAGTTTTGGCGCACATGATATTTCATATGCAATGCATCTCTATACCAAATATCCGATCACACCAGATAATGGATTTCTAGATATGGCTGACGGATCTATGACACATTGATCTTGGAGATAATGTGAGGCATAAGAAGAATTGTCGATGATTAATCCATCTTTTATGTTTCTTTTTTCTGTCTTCAGTACCTGCAAATTAGGGTGTTTGTGGAAATACTTTCTAGCCTCTTGTGGGATATATTACCATGTATAATGTGGTGAGTACGTTCACAGGAGATCTAGGTAGCAGAAGAACAAATACAACATGCAAAAGTGAGAAGATGAGAGAAAAATTGGAGAGAAAAGAATAGAAATGTATTAACCAAATGAGAGAAATGATACAATACTAGTGATATACTTTGTATCACACAACTAATGCACACTAGAAGAGAATCCAATGCTCCATAGTGGTGATCTAGAGAGATTTGGACACACACGGGTAGTAACCAGAGTTAACTACCACCTAGTCCTAGTTAACTAGTCATGTAGTCTTAAGTTAACTGAGTTGCACGTGTGGAAGTGAGAGAAACACATGCAACTATTGGTGATAAACCGAGGTTTCTATGCATGAGTGAATTCCACTAGTATAAGTAAGTGTAACTGACTCTAAACTAAAGATAATATTCTCCTAGAATGTAGGAGAGGCTCCTAAAAAATGGGAGACCCTCAATAATGACTAATAAACATAGGAAAATAAGAAAAAGTATCCTAGGTGTGTGTAATATCTCCAACAATTGGAACTTCTAGCATTGTATCCTTTTCCATGTACTTCCTTGCATAGTTGAGATAGTTATTTTTAGGTTCCATATATTTTTCATACCATGTCAAGTATAAAACCATTTTCTTCATCATGTGTTTTCTTAGGAATTTCCTTTCTAAAGACCACTTCCCTATTTGTGTTCTTCTTAAATTTCCATCCCAATCTACCTTGGAAATACACTCAATACCCTTGAAATGTACTCAACATTCTCCATATGCATCAGAAATTCCCTTTCATTGTTGTCATATTTCTTTGAGTGCTACAATCTACTCCAACTAGCTTGGAATCCACTTACGATACCTTTTTCCACTTATCTCAACTATTCATCAACTTTGTCCAATTATAGAATCCAATTATTTTTTATATATTACCTCTCGTTGGAGTCTAATTGCATCCATCTAGAAAAAATATGCACATAATGGAATTTTCGCTCTCACAACCACTGAGTGATTTAATATTGCACCTTGTTTCTACTAAGCACTCTAACATAGTGGATGTACTGCTCTAATTATTCATAGAATAATTCATGGAGACAATGCACCTTACCTTCATATATGCATCATTGCCCTCTTTATTAGAACACTAGATTCTTGGATTCCCAAACCCTCATGGTTGCACCTGGATTCATAACTTAACATTGTTCATTCGTGGCCTTTGATCATCTTCTGAATAAGCCTTGACATAACACTCTCCCCTCGAGTGTCTATGCTCATCCTTGATTCAAGGTTCAAACATTTTTATGTTTTTTTTAAACCACTCTTCATATTCCCATTCTTTGCACCTCTATGTGTACCTAGTGCACATGAAATGTCATGAATTCTAGATGGTATTTCCTACTCATCATCCACATTTGATATGCACATATTTCATCTAGAATTATTTTCCCACCTTAAAATGTCATTGGAGGTCTTCCATATCACGCACTACACCAAGATGTTTGATTATGTAACTTCGCAAAGAAACCAATGCACATATTGAGGATATGCACTTGCATTATTCCTCATCCTTTGAACTATGTTTCCAATGGCTATACTCAAGCTTCATTTGGATCTCCAAACTATAAATTATGGCTTCTTGGATTTCCCTTTCTACTCAATTATGCATCTTTAAGTCCATTGCTCATCTTCCTTCTAATTACCTGGGTAGTTTACTGCTCAATTCACAATTTTGACTGAACATATGGATTATCCTATCCAAGATATTTCCAACGGATTCTTTCTCATTCAATTATGAGTTCTAAGCATAAAATTATAGTCTTCTAAATATTGTTGATTTACTCATTTTGTACACTTTTAGTTTTAATGCAATTAATCTCATACACCAACTTGTGTCACTTGTAGAAGTAAATCTTTCGAGAACCAGGGAAAATTTTGTGTGATATCTAGATAACAATGATGACATATAATTCATAACAACTCTCATATTTTCAATTTGACTCTTTGGTAAAAAAAACTACAACAATATGGAAATGAAAAATTTGTCATTTTTCACCCCTTTTTCCAGACTTGAATTTTTAGCCAAACTGGTTATCTCCCAAACTGTGCACTTTTGGAAAAAATTCACTAAACCAAAGTTGTTTTCCTCTACGAGTATACAAAATGTTGAGTAAATATGTTTTTCAATATTTTCCATCTGGGGATTGTTTTCCTCCTCTGAAAATCCCAAAATCCCCCCAAAAGTGGCATGGAATAGTGGATTTTTCCTTTTTTTGGAACCACCACTCCAAACTCCTTGAAATCCATCCAACCCATTCACACAGTATATTCATGTCTATTTTTATGACACTGTAAAAGTCCGCATTAATTGTGCTCCTGCCACTGAGCTTGACCCTCATATTCAAAAACATGTAATTTGCATTTTCTGGAAAATTAGACCATAATTGGCCAGTTTCCCTCTTTAACACTTTTGTATATCCTAATACTACAGACAAAACCCAAAAAATATTATCCTTTTCTGAGTTATTATGTTCCTACTGTTGTAACCTAGGTCTACACCCCTGCCCTTTCCCTCCTTTACCATATACATCCATCAAGTTTGATTTTTTTTTTTGTGGTTTCTAAGCTTATTCTCCATGATTTAATCACTCAGCTTCAATGGCCCCTACCCATCTTTACTTATTTTGCACCATATTTTTCTTTCTTCGAAGGTGATTACATTTTCTGGTTTGAGTTTGAAAATACTTATCATCATTTTTACCATTGATTGAGCATGCAACAGGTCATCCAAGTCCTTTGTTTTCATAGGAAACATCCAAAATAAAAATGCAACAAGTCAGAGTAGTGAATTTCAGGCTTAGATAGTGAGAAAACAAAAAGGTTAAATTTTTGAGAATGGAGATCCAACAGTCAATTCATATCAATGGCTCTCATGCATTCAGATTTTCAAAATCACGTGGGGTTTAACAATAAGCGCGAACCCCCGAAGTACCAGAGCCCCGAATTGCCACATCACTCCACGAGGTCAGTTATTTGGGAGATATTCATACTTTGCATTCAAGAAGCCCCGAAGTGCCAGAGTGGACCCTCACTTCCACGTCACTTTGTGAGTTCATTTATCTAGGATTTTTTGATCCAAAACAAGCATGAACCTCTGAAGTGCCAAAGCCCTGAATTTTCGGAGTGCCGGAGTATTTTTCAGCTGACGTCATATCTCACATGTCGTTTGATTCTAGATGACACATGTCACTCATTTCTGTTACTTTGGTGACATCATTTTATCTTTTCCATGTGACATGTGTCGCTCTCTTTTTGTGACACATTAGCATTTGTGACATCATGCATCCACGTCACTCCACATCATTGTTACTTCGGGAGATATGTATACTCAGAATTCAAAAACTCCCGAACCCCGAAGACCAAGAGTTTTGAATTCCCGAAATGCTTAATGATAAGATATATTAATCTTGGATTAATTATAAATAAGCATGGTTAATGACTTCGCGAGATTATCACTACGGGAAATTTTCATCCAGAGAAAACACATTTCCCCGGAGCTATGAACACCCAAAATCCTAGGACGTGTGGAATTCATCTGTTGAGATGCATGGAATTCATCTGTTGAGACGTGTGTCATTCATCTGTTATGACACGTGGAACTCATTTCAGGCACCTTTGGGTACGTCATATGCTCATTTTTAGGTGACACATGTCACTCTCTTTTTGTGACACATCAATGATTGTGACATCATATGGCCACGTCAGAACCAGGAAATCGCCACTCCGAAAGATTTCAATTTAGAGAAAACATAGTTCTCCGAACCTACAAAGTGTCGAAGCCCCAAACTTCCACGTCACTCTGGGACATTGTCAAACTCTACATTCAGAAGCTCCCAAACCCCAAAGAGTCAGAGTTCCGAAGTCTCGAAATGTTTAAGGATAAAGATAATCCTGGGGTAATTAGAAAAAAGTGTTGGTTAATGACTCCAGGAGTTCGGTCCTCCAGGAGATATGTGTACTCTACACTCCCAATCTCTTGAACATCAAATTTATGAAGTGGCTTATCGTCCTTTATTCCATATTTTGAAGTTTTTAAATGACGACAAAACATGAACGTCGAGCCATTCAAAGGAATCATATTTCTCGTCTGACAATAGCTCAATGATAGTCAAAAGGTACAGAACTAAAGCTTCGGATCCTGACCCTGTGACACCACAACCAGGAATTGGAGAAACTACACACCCAGACTATATAGGGAATATCAGAGACTCCAAAAAAAATGTCAAAAGACTTGCTTCTTCCCCCCAAGAGATAAGTTGAGGAAGAACATCACCAACACATCCAATTATCTCCCAGTGGCCTCCAACAAAGTGCATGGATGTCAGTTCTCGATAGTTCTGTCATTCATAGTCATTTTCTTTCAAATCTCAGTTCACTCCAGCATATGCATCAGTCTAGTTTCATTGCTAGCAACAGTTTTTGTTATTTTGAGTTCAAGACTCTTTTAGATTAAGCTAATAAGTGGTATTTTATGTGTGATAAGAACCACTCTTTTTTATTAAGTGAATCTTGTAGTATACCTTAATGTACTCTAGTAATGTTTTATCTAAGTTAATAAGTTGTTTTACAACTGGTAGTGTAGAGTTAAGCCTCAGTCCCCGATGGACGAGTGCCTCTGCAACTCGAATAAATATGCAGTTTTTGTATGTTTTTATATAAATATACAGTAGTATCTGAGCCAGAAAGACAACTAAGAAAAATCACTTTGGCTCAGAGATATACCTCATCCCTCAAGCGTAAAGCTACACCTAAAGAATCTACTTTTGTCCATTTTCACAAGCAGCTTGAATTTTCTAGCCCCGAGAAACACAATTCCAAGGAAGCTCAGACACCTTCAACTCCTACCTCCATTTCATCATCTAATCCAACACCCACTCTTTCATCTCCAATCAATATGTATATTCCTATTTCCCAAACAATGGTTGTTAACAAGATGGATGCCATAATTGCTGCCAGATATGCACCCCTAGTTTTTCCTGTAGGATTACATGCACTCCCAACCATAGATTAAATGAAATATTTACCAATATATAATGGGGAAGTTGATGTCACAATTGAGGAGCATCCGGTATCCTTCTACAACTTTGCAGACAACTTCAACATTGACTATGCAGATGTGTGGACGAGTTTGTTTGTACAGAGCCTAGATGGGGAAGTTAGGAAATGGTTTCGTGATCTCCCTCTATCCTCCATTACATATATTAATGCACTATATGAATCCTTCATAAATAAATTGGGAGATAGAAGAGATTATATGTATTACATTATTGAGTTTGGGGCCCTTAAGAGAAAGAATGGTGAGTCTATTTCAAGCTTTACCAAGAGATTCAATAAGATGCATGGTAGAATCCCAGATGAGATCAAACCAACTGAAGCCTCTACCAAGATCACTTATGCCAATGCATTTGATGCAGATTTCTCCCTTCTATTGAGGGAGATAAGATCCACCACCTTATTGTCCATGCAAGAAGCAGCCATTGAGGTTGAATCCAACATCTTAGCATCAAACAGGTTAAATACTAGATCTGAAAAGGACAAGAAGAAACATAGAGAGGATTCCCCTACCTCCTCTAACCCAACCACATATGATCTTAAACTTGATGAAATAACCAAAACTTTGAAGGATTTGACATCTAAAATAACTAAGTTGAAATGGGAATCTAAACAAATAAACAGATCTTTTCAAGGGGCTAGGAACAGAAATCCAAACCAGTTTAGAAGGTTGAATGATGTCCCTAGGATAATGCAGAGAGAGAGGAGGAATGTTTATCACCAAAGAGTAGTACCTCCTTTCCAAAACAATTAGATTGAGGAGATGGATGTAGATGGGGATGTTGTAGATGATGTTGTTTTACTTTTCAATGAAAAATATTTTCATACCAGTCACTTAACACAACAAGATTATGAGGTAGCACAAATGTCAAATCAATTTGATATTGAGATAGGGGAAGAGAGATTTATTCAAGGCCAGCCCCAAAATAAATATGAATTGAGGCCTATAATAGGCACTTCTAAATCCATCGCCTCTTATTAGAAAAAAAAAAACAAAAGTTCCTCCTATTGGTCCTAAAGTCTGCACTTGACTGCTAAAGGGAAAAGCAAGGCCACCTCAAGTTTAGAATGGTTGTCTTTTATTTTTTGTTGGTCAGTTAGAGGGTTGGTTCTACCAAGACAAGAGCATGGTTGGTGTTGGAAAATTTATATGGATGAGGGTCCTCCTTGGTTGGTGGCACACAAATGACAGACAAGTGAAATAACAAAAACAAAGGGAAACAACAAAACACTCAATGAATAATCTGTTGCAAGAAGTTTAAGACTTAAAATATCATTTCAAGACATTAAACATGTATCAAAAACACAATTACTCCCTCAGGATGAGATAAAAAAACAAATTTTCACCAAGCATTCGTTGTTTTCATAGGTTGTGTATCAATAAAGACAAGTTATACAATAGCCGAAAGAAATGAAATGTACTTTGCAAAAATCAAAAACTGCATTCAAGATAAGATAAAAACACATGAAGATTTGAATGAAACATTGTCATCAAGAGTATATTCACTAGGTAGAGAGATTTAATCCATGCATAGAACGGGTCCAACCAGTCTGATGTATTGCTATCCTTTCCCAAAAAACTCCCCCCTCTTCAAAACATACAAAAACTGCATATTTATGAGGGTTGCAGAGGCACTCGTCCATCTTGGACTGAGACTTAAATATACATTAACAATTGTAGAATGACTTATTAACTTGACTAAAACATTTATGGAGTACAACAATGTATACTTCATACTTGACTTAATAAAAAAGAGTGGTTCTTATCACACATAGAAGACCACTTATTATGATTTAAACTAAACAAAAGTCTTGAACTGAATAATTGAAAACTGACACTAGCAATGAAATTGGATTGATGGGAGTGTTGGAATGAACTGAGATTGTGGAAGAAATTGATTCAGAGTGATAGAGTTGATTTCTACATTGATCATGGCATGCATGCGCGCTATTGGAGGCCACTGAAGACAACTGGATGTGCAACGTGAAAATCTCCCAGAGTGACGTGGTGACCTGACATCATATAAGCACGTGATTGTGGAAGTTGTCGAGGGTGGTTTGGATCCACACTGATACGAATCCCGCAATCCACCACCAACTTCCACATACCTCACAAGCTATACCATGGTTTCAATTGTGGGACCTCTCCGAAAGATTAACGTTCAAGCATTTTTTATCCCTGCAATGAAGTGTGTTCGTCGATTGTGTTGCAATCTGTGATCTGGGTAACCTTGTTATTTTAGCGGCCCTACTAAATTTATATCTTTCTACCATATTAGAACTCCCCTATATGATTTAGTGATGGTGCCAATTTTTTAGAGCTCAAGAGATTTTGAACGCGGAGCATGAATATCTCTCGAAGTGACTTTTTCCCAAAGTGACATGGCAGTCTCTCATCACTTTGGCACTTCATAGTTTGGGTTATTTTGGATGCAAAGTTTGTATAAATACCAGAGTAGTATGGGCCCAGAGTGATGTGGAAGCCTGAAATGAATGCCATGTGTCCTAATGTATGAGTTCCATGTGTCTCAGGCGAATGAGTGCCATGTGTCTCTGGCAATTCGAGGTTTGGGATGTGAAGCATGGAAATATCCCGGAGTAGTACGGGTCTAGTTGACGTGGTAGTCTCTCGTCACTTTGGGACTTCGAGATGTAAAGCATGGAAATCTCTCGGAGTAGTACAGACCCGGTTGACGTGGAAGTCTCTCATAACTTTAGGACTTCGAAATGTAGAGCATGGAAATATCCCAGAGTAGTACGGGCTCATTTGACATGGCAGTCTCTCGTCACTTCGAGACTAAGGCTCATTGGAACTTTGCGATGTAGAGCATGGATATCTTCCGAAGTAGTATGGGCCTGGTTGACGTGGCAGTCTCTCATCACTTTGGGACTTCGGCTCTTCGGGACTTCTATCTGGTCGTTAATCCTTGCGTGAATTTGAAACTATGAATGCACGAGAGTCATTAATCTGAACTGTACATGGGATCTCCGCCATTCAAAATTGAACCTGTCTATTTGCTTGTATTTCAAGCCCGAAATGGACTGCTCTGAATGCTATGTTTTTTCTCATGGTTTTTCCCTATGCATACAACATACTTGACCAACCTCTTGTAAGCTCAATTAAAGGCAAACAAGATGACAAGTAATTCGAACCGAATCATGATATGTGTTTATCCTTCAAAACAAATAGAAAAACTTTGCACAAAGAATCAGTAGAGCAAGACAACAAGGAAAACCAAGTTATTTAACAGATGGGAAACTGACTTTATCAAATTTAAGGGGGAATATTTCATGAAGGTATAGGGAAATGAGAGAGGAGATGCAAGGGTGTAGACCTAGGTTACAACCTTGGATCCAACCCAGGATATCACTTCCCTGTGAGGTGCCAAGAATAGCAGATCAATTCCTTATCCATTGGGCTCAATAACTTGTTCCCACATTCCTTTTCTTACCTCTGTTTCCATGTATCTTTGCCACTGTCTCTCAACCATGTATCTCTGAAAATTAACATTGAATCTAACCACAATTCCTTTGTTGGGATATGGATTCTTTATTGAAACTTGAAACTGCAGCTAGTGCCTTTGTTAAGCTATGGAGTCTCTTATGCAAACAAGCTAATGAAAATCAACACACTGAAAAACAATCCGCGAACTAAAAATTTAAAATTAAATGCTTGAACTATGAGATTATTCTCCTACTACCTACTCTTTTCAATTGCAAACCAACTCAATCATGTGTAATTCCATTTCCAATGAAACCAAGAAACCATTTGACTATGAACCATAACTCTGTGCATGTCACTTTTTAAAATAATCCAAATAGGGTATAATAAATGTGACAAAAAGTTAGTAGGCATATGGTACTTATGGTTGCAAATGATGATCATGCTAAAACTTACAACCTTTGGGGTTTTGGAAAAACAAGAATCCATCCAACTTGTTATTGTATCCTGAAACTCGTGGAAAACCCCCAACTGGTTGAGAAGACAAAGTTGTTGTTGTATGAGATCTGCATTATTGATAAGATTATACTCTTCGTGTTCTCCTTAAAATAACTCACTAAGATCATACGCTTCACAACCATTAAGGGAAAAAAAACATTCTTTATATTGTTCATCTGGTTTTTCTAACTAAGAGAGTATGTCTTCTACATGACTGTCTTTTTCTCGTTCTTGTTCCAGAAGGTCATTTTCAAACTTATATATTTCTTATTTCTCAATGATTTCTAGGGAATGCAGATCCATATCTACTATAAAAGCATATTTGAAATGTGGATTTGGTAGCTCCTTTTCATAACTAGTAAATGGAGTTTGTTCAACTTCAAATATATCACAAATAGGTGCTAAATCCTCATGAAAAGTTTGAGCAACAAATCGATCACAGTCATGACTATCATTAGTTGAATCAGGAACACAAAGTTGAAAAACATTTTGCTGGAAATCCAAACTAAATAAGGATTTAACATCAACATTCATTGCCTTCTCATCATCATTTTTAGTTTTAAAATAATGTTGGAAGTCACCATGTTGTATAAAAGAATGGGAAGAAGATACAACTGATAATGAATCTTCTTTCTCTTCCTCAGCATTATCATCTCCTTCATCTATACTTCTAGAAGAACTAATACTTAACTATCGAATATGAGTTCCAAATTATTCACAACAATTTTTAAAACATAAATCAGCTGGAAAAAACCATTTACAATGATCACTAAATGTTGCATGGAACTGTTTCATGGAAGATATGCTAGCAAGAGGCAAGGATTAGTACCATTCATGAGCATGTCCTTCTAATGAGTACATGAACATCTTCATTAAAACATCCTCGTGATGTATTCCCCACTTATGCATGAGTTCATGAAACTCAAGAAAATGCTCAACGGGGTTGTCATCTCTATTTTCTCTAAATTTGGGTAAGTAATCACCCCATTCATCTATAGTAGGCACAATATTTGGAAAATTAGGAACAACAAAGAAATTAAAAGGAGAAAACCTCTGAGCCAAGATGGCTTCCAACTAAAAATATGATTTCTTAAAGATGTGGAGTCGCCATTGGATTCTTTAACCTGATGTGGTGACCAGGTGACATGATGTCATATAAGCATGTGATTGCGGAAGTTTTCGAGGGTGGTTTGGATCCAAACCGCTCTGACTCCTACAATCCACCACCAACTTCCACATACCTCACAAGCTATACCATGGTTTCAATTGTGGGACTGCTCTAGAAGATTAACGTTCGAGCATTTTTTGTACCCACAATGAAGAGTGGTTGTCGATCGTGTTGTAATCTGTGATCTGGGTAACCCTTATATTTTAGAATCCCTACTAAATTTCTATATGTCTATCATAGTAGAACTCCCTTATCTAATTTAGCGATGGCACCAATTTCTTAGAGCTCGGGAGATCTTGAACGTGGAGCATGAATATCTCCCAAAGTGACGTGGCAGTCTCTCGTCACTTCGACACTTTGGAGTTCGAGAGATTTTGGATGCAAAGTTTGTATACCTCCTAGAGTAGTACAGGCCTGGAGTGACATGGTGGCCTGAAATGAATGCCATGTGTCTCGACATATGAGTTCCATGTGTCTCTGACACTTTGGGGTTCGGGATGTAAAGCATGGAAATCTCCCGGAGTTATATGGGCCCAGTTGATGTGGCAGTCTCTCGTCACTTAGGGACTTCGGCTCTTCGGGACTTCGGGATGTAAAGCATGGAAATATCTCAGAGTAGTACGGACCTGGTTGATGTGGCAGTCTCTCATCACTTTGGGACTTCGAGATGTAGAACATGGAAATATCCTGGAGTAGTACGGGCTCGATTGATGTGGCTGTCTCTCATCACTTCGGGACTTCGGCTCTTCGAAACTTCGAGATGTAGAGCATGGAAGTATCTCAGAGTAGTATGGGCCTAGTTGACGTGGTGGTCTCTCGTCACTTCAGGACTTTGACTCTTCGAGACTTCTGTCTGGTCTTTAATCCTTGCGTGACTTTCAAACTCTAAATTCATGAGATCCATTAATATGAACTTTGCATGGGATCTCCACCGTTGAAAACTGAACCTATCTCTTTGCTTGTATTTCAAGCCCGAAATGGAATTCTATGAATGTTGTATTTTTTCTCATGTTTTTTCCATGTGTATACAACATACTTGACTAACCTGCTATAATCTCAATTAAATCCAAACAAGATGACAAGTAATTCAAATTGAATCATGATATGTGTTTATCCATTCACCATTCACCACCCCTTGGGGGACATTCATGTAAGACAAGATGCCCTTTGGGCTGATGAATGCAACGACCAACTTTTAGAGGGATATGGATATAGATTTCATGGGGGATAAAGACAAGTTTATGGTTATATATTTGGATGACATCACCATTTTCTCCAAATCATATGATGAGCATTTACAACACCTTGAGAAGATTTTCTGAAAATGTAGAAGGTATGGGATTTCTTTGAATCCTAGGAAGTTCCACTTTTCTATGCCAGAAGGTAAACTCCTAGGTCACATAATATCAATAAAAGGTATAAAAATAGACCCTAATATAGTAAATCATAAATCTTATCACCAACATGTTGAAGAAAATCTCTCGAAGAGCCGAAGTCCCTAAGTGAATGTAAAAAGTTTACAGGAAAACAAAAATTACTCTCACTACCCCTAAAACCTATCACTACCAGTGGCCCCTTTCAGGAATGGGGATTAGATTTCATAGGTGAGATAAATCCACCCTCCAGTGGGTAGCACAAGTGGATCCTTATTTCCACTGACTACTTTACCAAATGGATCAAGGTTGTTCCCACCAGGAATGCTATTGACAAGGTGATTATGAATTTTTTTGAAACCAATATCTTTTCCAGGTTCAGTTGCCCTAGAAATCTTATAACAGACAGTGTCCAGGAATTCAAGTCCAAAGCCATGATTGAATTCTGTGATAGCCATATCATTGCCTTGACACATTCCATGCCCTATTATCCTCAGGGGAATGGGATGGTCAAGTCATCAAAGACGACTCTCATCAGGATAATCAAGAAATTGTTGACTGAAAATAAGATATCTTGGGACTCTAAACTTAAGTACGCCTTGTGGGATGATAGGATCAACACCAATAGATCCTTGGGAACCTCACCATTTCAATTAATCTATGGGATAGATGTTGTCATCCCTACTCAACTCAGCCTAACAATTCTAAAATTCCTACAGGAAGAAATTGAGGAGCCAAATGGAATCTAGAGGAGAATCTTTCAAATTATAGAGGTTCAACAAAAGAGAGAAGCACTGAATCAGATAACTGAGGCATACTAGAGAAATATCAAATCAAATTTTGACAAGAAAACCAAGAAGGATATATTTCAAAAAGGCGACCTGGTCTTGAGGTAGGATGTCAGAAGAGATGAGAAGTCTAAGCATGGTAAGTTTGATAACCCTTGGTTTGGTCCCTTTAAGGTGGTTGAGGTTCTAGACAATAATACATTTGTTTTACACAACCTAGATGATAGTGAAATTTTTGGAGACCCATTAAATGGTCGCTTCCTGAAGCGCTATTTTTCTTGAAACACTAATGGATTGTCCCTCTTGTACCATAGATGCTTTCATTTTTCTCTTGCACTTGATTAGTTAGTTTGTCTGTAAATAAATACTCCATAGCCCAACAAAGGAACTGGGGTTAGCTTCAATTTTAAATTTCAGAGATGTATGGCTGAGAGACAGTCACAGAGCATGGCTGACAGAGAGAAGCAAAGGTAAGTTACAACAAGTGGGAGAAAGGTTTTGAGAGGTAAGGCACCTGATCTACTCTTCTTAGTACCTCACAGGGAAGTGTTATCCCCAGTTGGAGCTAATCTTGTAACCTAGGTTTACACCCCTTCCCTTTCCCTCCTTTACCCTATACATCCATCAAGTCTGATTTTTGTTTTGTGTTTGCTAAGTTTATTCTCCATGATTTAATCACTCAGCTTCAATGGCCCCTACCCGTCTTTACTTATTTTACACCATCTTTTACTTTCTTGGAAGGTTATTACATGTATTGGTTTGAGTTTGAAAATGTTTTTCATCATGTTTATCATTGATTGAGCGTGCAGTAGGTTGAACAAGTCATTTGTTTTCACAGGAAAGATCCAAAAGAAAAATGGAGCAAGTCAGAGCAGTGAATTTCGGGCTTAGATTGTGAGAAAACAGTCACGTTAAATTTTTGAAAGTGGAGATCCAACAGTCAGTTCAGATCAACGACTCTCATCCATTGGGAGTTTCAAAATCACATAGGGTCTAACAACAAGTGTGAACCCCCAAAGTACCAGAGCCTTGAAGAGTCGGAGCCCCGAACTGCCACGTCACTCCGTGAGGTCAGTTATCCAAGAGATATTCATACTCTGCATTCAAGAAGCCCCTAAGTGACAGAGTTTACCCTCACTACCATGTCACTTCACGAGTTCATTTATCTAGGAGGTTTTGATCCAGAACAAGAGTGAACCTCCAAAGTGTCGAAGCCTCGAATTGTCGGAGTGCCAGAGTATTTTTTAGCTGACGTCATATGCCACATGTCGGATGATTCTAGATGACACGTGGCACTCATTTCTGGTACTTTGGTTACATCATTTTCTCCTTTCCAGGTGACACATGTCACTCTCTTTTTGTGACACATCAGTGATTGTGACATCATGCAGCCATGTCACTCCACAACATTGTTACTCTAGGAGATATGTATACTCTCCATTCAAAATCTCCCAAACCCCGAAGACCAATAGTTCAGAAGTCCTAAAATGCTTAATGATAAGATATATTAATCTCAGGTTAATTATCAATAAGTGTGGTTAATGACTTCGCAACATTATCACTCCGAAAATTTTTCATCTAGAGCAAACACAGTTCCCCGAAGCTCTGAACGTAGAAAATCCTAAGGCGTGTGGCATTCATCTATTGAGATGCGTAGCATTCATTTGTTTAGACACATGGAATTCATCTATTATGACATGTGGAACTCATTTCAAGCACCTTTGGGTACGTCATCTGCTCATTTTCAGGTGACACGTGTCACTCTCTTGTTGTGACACATCAGTGATTGTGACATCATATGGCCATGTCAAATATGGGAGATCACCACTACAAAAGATTTCAATTCAAAGAAAACATAGTTCTCTGGACCTCCAAAGTGCCAGAGCCCCAAAATTCCATTTCACTCTACAACATTGTCACTCCGGGAGATTCTCAAATGTTGCATTTAGAAGCTCCCAAACCTCGAAGATTTGGAGTCCCAAAATGTTTAAGGATAAAGATAATCCTGTATTAATTAGAAAAAAGTGTTGGTTAATGACTCCAGGAGTTCGGTCCCCTAGGATATATGTGTAGTCTGCACTCCCAAGCTCCCGAACGTTGAATTTATGATTGTCTTATCCTCCTTTATTGCATATTTTGAAGTTTTTAAATAGCACCAAACCAGGAATGTCGAGCCAATCAAAGGCATCATATTGCTCATCTGAAAATAGCTCAATGGTAGTCAACATGTAAAGAACTAAATCTTAAGATATGGACCCTGTGACACCACAACCAGGAATTGGAGAAACTACACACCCAAACTACAGAGGGAATATAAAAGACTCCAAAAAAAACGTGAGAAGACTTGCTTCTTCCACCCAGGAGATAAGTTGAGGAAGAACGCCACCAACACATCCAATTATCTCTCAGTGGCCTCCAACAATGTGCATGGATTCCATTTCTCTATACAAAACTCATTTATGTCACTCCTAGTCATTTTCTGGCAAATATCAATTCACTCCAACATATGCCTCAGTCTAGTTTCATTGCTAGCAGCAGTTTTAGATATTTTGAGCTCAAGACTCTTTTAGATTAAGTTAATAAGTGGTCTTATATGTGTGATAAGAACCAATCATTTTTTATTAAGTCAATCTCAGAGTATACCTTAATGTACTCCAGCAGTGTTTTAGCTAAGTTAATAAGTGGTTTTACAACTGGTAGTGTAGAGTTAAGCCTCAGTCCCATATGAACGAGAGCCTCTGCAACTCTAATAAATATGTAGTTTTTGTATGGTTTGATGGTTTGGTTTTTGGGGAAATAAGATCAATACATCAGTTGGTTGAACCAGTTATATGCATGGATTCAATCTTTCTACCTGGTGAATATATTCTTTATGACAATGTTTTTGTCCAAATATACATGTGTTTTTATCTTATCTTCAATGCAGTTTTTTATTTGTGTGAAGTACATTTCATTTTCTTCAACTATTGTATAACTTGTCTTTACTAATATGCAACCTGTGAAATAGTTAAAGCTTTGGTGAAGATTTGTTTTTATTGCAACTTGTGGGAGCAATTGGGTTTTTATACATGTTTAATGTCTTCAAATAATATTTTAAGTATTAAACTTCTTGCATCATATTCTTCATTGAGTGGTTTGTTGTTTCCCTTTGGTTTTACCTCTATTATTTCACTTGTCTGTCATTTGTGTGCCACCAGCCAAGGAGAACCCTCATCTATATCATTTTGTCAACCCGCCATGCTCTTTTCTTGGTAAAACTAACCCTGTAACTAACCAACAACAACAAAAAAAAACAATCATTCTAAACCTAAGCTGGCCTAGCTCTACCCTTTAGCAATCAGGTGCAGACCTTAGGACCAACATCTACTATGGCCAAAATACGATTTTGGCTCCAGACTTGTTTTTTTTTACTATAGGACAATTTTTCCTATGGCATATTTACTAAAACGGTTGTTGATGTCGCATTATAGGTCCACATGGCACCATGAGCTGATGCCATGTCACCCTCTTTTCCACCCTGGCCTTGCCCCATCATCCTCCATCACCTTCTCTCTCTCTTCCCTCTTCTCTATTTTCCTTACCTCTAATACATTTTATAAATAATAAAAAAAAAAACATTTAGAGGCCCACATGTACAACTTGTCCACCTGGCACACATATGACCTTGTATGGGACAAGGGTCCCACCTTTTTTGTCATACCTCCACCTGAAACCCTTTCATTGGTCGCGGGGATGGGCAAATCCCATCCCACACCCTTTTCCCTCGACGCGTCAACTTGCTTGATTATAGATCTAATGGTGGATATGAGGGAAAATTAACAATTGTGGTTCATTTCTCATGGTGAATTTGTCAGGAGGTTAATGACACCTCAGGATGTGATAGCACTTACCTCTCGATGATATGTGGCAGCCCCTAATTGGTTTTGCATTGTTAGAAAACTTTAGGAAACCACTTTGCTAATGATGTGATGCCACTTATGGTATTGGACATCACTCCACTGGTCTCCTCACCACCATGGACCTGCCTTAGTTTTATTCCATGTCACTACCACGTGGCCTGCATGTCATTCTAATGTCATGGTATGGAAAAATCCTCAAATTTTCCAAAATTTATAATTTTTCCAAATTTTTCAAAAATGCATAATTTCAAAATTTTCACCACGACCACCATGAAACTCTGAAATTAAGCTTGCTATGGCAAATTTCGGACCCATTCATGTGAATTCAAAATATGCATATAAAATTCAACATTCCCACATCTAATCCTCAGTGAATTTCACAGTGTAAATTGGGGCTTTTCCCAATTTCGCCCAATTTCTCCATGGTTTCTCTGGAAATCCTGAATTTGCTCCATTCTAGGCCTGAAAATGTTCAAACATAGGGTAAAATTGAGGGTTTTAACCATTGAACTCAATTTTCCCAAAATTACAAGCAATTTCCTCAAACGTTTTCTTGGGGAATTCTAACAAACAATTTGCAAACATCTTCTAAAGTTTAAATTTGCAATTCCAGCTTATGTGTGTTGAGTCTAGGCCATGCAGGCTCAACATTGAAATTGTGGCTCTGATACCATTCTGTGACATACCCATCCTCTAAATTGATTCTCATCACTACAAAAGGGACTTATTATGCCAAATATGAATCTAAAAATTCCCCTTGCATATAAAATAAAACAAAAGGGTAGCATGCCCATAAGAATTACACCAAAATAACGTGTTGATTTACCCATGCATCTAACAACATTTATAAAAATGTGAATGCATCCAAATTTTTATGTTTTGGTAGCATCGGACAGGTACTTCCACAAAGACATGTGTTTTTCATGTGGAAGTCATCGAAAATATTCCAGTCTTGAGTTTACTTTAGTTAGAAGGAATTAATTAAAGTAAAATTGTAGTTATTAGTGAATTGAGTTATTTTAGGACATTCTTAGCATGAAACATATAATCTAAATATTAAGTGGGTGTGAGAAGTAATCTCAACCATAGATCACTTTGAATATTTGAAATATATTGTAACTCATGATTATAAAAGCAAGGCTAGGGTATAGGATAAGTCACTTTGAGAGGAAGTCACTTGGTGAGAGACCAAGTTAGGGACTTGTGTGAGACACACTTGTGAGAGACCAAGGT
Organism: Picea engelmannii; assembly: GCA_009831015.1. Classification (NCBI taxonomy): domain Eukaryota; kingdom Viridiplantae; phylum Streptophyta; class Pinopsida; order Pinales; family Pinaceae; genus Picea; species Picea engelmannii. The sequence goes on along the minus strand of ML777401.1, from coordinate 1,223,978 downwards.
TGAGGATAAAAAAGGACTTTTTTAGTAAGGAGTGTAGGAGCAAAGAAGTACTTTTTCTTACACTAGAGTGAAGAGATCTCACTGGTTGGGTGAAGAGACTTCATCCAACTATTGATGAGAGGTTTGGATCACAAAGGATCATGATTCAAGATCTTTATAAGTAGATAAGGACTTCCATCTAGAGGTCATACAGGTCAAGGAGGAGAGAGAACAAAAGTAGCCACAGGTGGGTTTCAAAGGACAGAGACTAGAGGGAAGAGCAGAGTCATACATAGCTTGTCGTACGGGCTTTTCATACACATTTGCAGGTCTCAAAGGAGACAAGCACAAATATTTGTGAGTCAGAATATGGAAATGCACGTAAATCCACAATCTAGAGGGGAAAGTTACAAATGCATTGGGAAATGTGTTGGTATAAGGTCATACATAAGCACAGGAGTTTCTAGGTTTGTCTGCAGTGTATAATTCTCTCAGTGGGCCATTATCCCTGTTATGGGAGCCCTGATTTGACCTTAATAAAATCATCATTGGACTGGTTTTCCCTCTGTGATTTTTCTAGGTGTTTACCCAAAAAACTTTGTGTTCTTATGTGCTTGATGTGATTTCCTTATTTATTATTTTGTTGCATGTTTCCTTGAGTAACCTAGATGTGCTTTGATTCAGTAAATACATGTTTCTTGGAAATAACTTCCTGGTTCTAGGTTGAAGGGAAATATCGACATGGTATCAGATGATACCAAGGGTTGAATCCTCTTTAAAAAATCAACAAGAGAACACACAAAAAACACACATAGCATTCCAATATTCATTTACACAACAGAATAGCCATAATAAAACAACATAACACTTGAATGTTAATAACTAACCAACTTACTAATATGAAGGATGAACCTCCCAAGCATAAGCATTGCCATTCATTTTCTATCAATAACATGCCACACCTAAGTTGAGGCTATGAGTCCACAAGGAGATACAACCCTCTGGCTATCCATTGTCCACACATAGTAGCTCCAAACTCATTTTCCAAACTCTAGCAGTAGTTCCAATCCACCATCTCTCTTCCCCACAACCTACACAGCCCAAGGAATGTACCCTCTTCACTGCTCTTTGTCCATTGTGTTGTACCATTCATTTATCAGGGCTTCCAATGCACTCGTTTAGCTAGGAACCTCTCAGTTGGGGTTTCTAGGATCTCTCAGCTACTCTAGAAGTGCTCATAGAATCCTTCACAAGGCTCTCGATCCTTTTCCTCAATATAAAAACGTAATGCGGTCTTACAACCCATTTTACAGGCACATGGGCCACATTTCCAGCATAAAACATAGCTCAATAACGGCTTCCTTTAAGAATATCATGGTTGGTTTTCTTCCCAGCACTCAACTCCCCTCTTGCTATCCAAAAATTACATATAAAAATTGTCTCTCTTTTACATACGATTTTTCCTTCTGCTCCCTTGCTTGCTTGACTCTCTCTCTCTTCCCAAATATGATTGTACTTCAGCCCCATGCTCCTAATAACTATGGGATGTGACTCCTCACACCCATCCTCTTACATGAGTTTAATGATTGCCTTTGGGAACACTCAAAAGAAAAATAGAAGGTTATACACAATGATAATAATTTTAGGAATGTGGGTTGGATTAATACCCATGAATATTTCCCCCCTTGGGGCCCTCTCTTTTGTGGAATCATATCCCCCCCCCCATCATTTTCATCCCTGTCATATCGCAACCAATGATTACTAATTTTATTAATCATTTCAATGTACATAATGCATAGTTTGGCCCTCTCCCATTTTAATCAATACGGGCTCTTCGCCTCGACATATTGGCTCACCAACATTATAATTTGCAGGAATTAAAATTGGGGATGTTACATATCCGGAGAAGCTGTGGCATTTCATAATTGGGGTCATAATATAAAATCCATGTAGTATAACTAAAGTTGTGGTCATTTTACATCTTTGGCCTCAAACCCTATCTACATAAAGAAGCTCCATTACAAAGTAAGTAATTCTCTTTGAAACCCTAGTTTTATTTCAGGTTTCTTGGCAAGATGTATTTTATTAGAAAAGATGATGGTCCTAGTATTGAAGTATTCATAGAGTCTGAAAAGTTGGTATGGAAAGAGAATTTGAAAGTTTTTTTACCCTACAGTTTCAAAGAAGATGCTTCCATATGGTGGCAAGCATTGGACTTTGCTAAGATGATGGCACTTTCTAATGAAGCATATGAAAAAAAACTTTTAAACAAGTAGTCTCATGCCAAGAGTAAGGATAAAGAAAGCAACAAGGGTTTATTTTCATATGGATACTCTCTATTACAAGTTTATGGATATATTAAACAAGAGAAAGTCATTGTTTACATTAACCCTAGTTGCAATCATAACTTCATCAATGTTAACTTGGCTAAAATATTGCAAGTAGGTTCCAAGAATATTTAAAGTAAACATTTAGAAGGTGAAAATATTCAAATTTTTAAATATTTGAATATTACAATGGATAAATACATGTTGCATTCATATTTTTATGCTATAGATATGGATGACGTGGATATTGTTTTGGGATATCCTTGGATCGACTCAATTGGTACAATTAATATTAATGTGCAAAAGAATTTTTTGAACTTGTGGTACAAGAAAAAGAAAATTACATTATAAGATATTTCTCTTATTAAATAGGAAAGGCCTAAGGAAGAAAATGAAGAAGTAATTGCAGGGAAACGAATTGTAGCACCTAATGACACATCAAATGAAGATTCCAAGTTTGAATCAAAAGAAGAGCCTACAAAAGCACCTGAAGAAAATCCGATGGAATGTAATTAAAAAAGGAAGAAGTTATGAAACCACATGTTGAAGAGTCAAAGAATGAAGAATCTAGATAAGGTTTCTATATATCACCACCCCCACCATTTAGAGAAACAACAATCATCATAGAAAGGGTATGAGCAGAAACAAACTTACTATGGATCAAATGGGAAGAAAAAAGGCAATCAGTATGGAGGCACATGGAAGAATAGAAGCAATGCATGGAGATTTCATTGTAGTGCAACAAAGACATGGATCCCCAAGAGAAATCAGAATCAAGATCAAGGAGGAAGGGCCACAGTGATCCGGATTTTATGAGAAGAACAAAATGAATACATATTATTAACAGATGCTTAACACAGAATAACATAGATACAATGAAACTGGTTTTCTATTCAATAAGGAAATAAGTTGAAACTGTAAAATGCAACGGAAAACAAGCTTGCTGGAATGGTGGGGGCTTATCTCTGAGAAGAGATGTGATGATTGCACTCATTCAAAAGAATATGATTACCATGAGGCTCTGAAGGAATTTTTACAATAAAGAGTAATGCGAAAAACCCTATACATCCAAAAACCTAACCCTAGGAGATGAAGCGCCAAAAGTCATGTGGGCCCCATTTGGGTAAGTTAGTACATCAACTTCACGGGGTCGTAAATTTTGCATACGATTTCCATTTTAGGCATACGATAGCCCATTGGAAAGATCTATACGAGGACAACAATTGCACAAAATTTGATGATGACATTTGGCAACCGCAACATACCCAAAAAAACGTCGTTTAGGGCCTCAAAACGGCTCCGGAAGTTTAGGACCCATAAAACTGCTAAAAATAGTAAAATACCAAAATTGCCAAAAAGATGTTTTGAGCCAGCTAGAAAAGGTGGGTGGCCACCGATATCCACCTAGATCAACCCTCCCTCCTTAGGAATAAATGGTCTCCATTGCGTTGAGTTCCCCCATCAGATGAGGAAATTTCTGCTGAATTTGGCCCCGGGTGAGCCACTTACCTTGGTGCAGGAGCTGCCCCTACCTTGATGACTCGATAAAGCTGGATCCTTTGTTGTCAAGTGCCCTTGATATGTGTGTCCACAATCTGATCACTAGATGCATGTTGTATGCATTCGGGGTTGAGCTCTATTGGTGTCAGTTGTTCTGCTACGTCTGAGGCGTCCAATAATGGTGGTGAATAAGGCCAAAGGAGGTCCACGTTGAACATTGGGTGCAGGCCAAGGAAAGGAGGAATGTTGAGCTCAAAAGCATTATCCCCCACAACATTGGTGATGGTGTATGGCCCATAATGGATTGGGTAAAGCTTCTGATGGGGTCATGTAAAGCGTTCTTTCTACAAGTGCAACCAAACTTTGTCGCCCACCTGAAACTTATGTGGCACCCGATGTTGATCATGGCATTGCTTGTACTTGTCATTAGACTTCTATAGGATATCCTAAACCTGTTGGCAGATGTGTTGGATCCTCTCAATGAACCAGGTGGCTTTGTGAGACTCAGTTGGAGCAGGAGAGGAGTTGACCGAGGTGACCGCAAGGGGAAGTGAAACATCTATGGGACCCAATGGTTGGAATCCCAAACCCACCTGAAAGGGGTTGTGGCCGGTTGAGCTATGTAGGGCTTGGTTGTAGATATGATGGACATAGAATACTCTCATCCCATGTGTGAGGGTGCTTGGAATTATACATGTGTAGCATATGCACGATCATTCAATTTACGACCTCGGTTTGGCCATCTGTCTGGGGGTGGAAGGTCATGGATTTGGTGAGCTTGGTGTCCAGCAGTGACCAGAAGCTCGACCAGAATGTGCTGAGAAATCGACTATCCTGATCTGAGACAATGGTTTTTGGGATTCCAAAATGTACCTAGACGTATTCAAAGAAGATATTGGAAGTGGCTTTTGTTGTGATGCTCTTCTTGCAAGCAACCAGAATCGCCATCCTAGAAAAGCAATCAATAACCACAAAAACACAGTCATTTCCCCACTTGGTGGATGGGAGGCTCGACATGTAGTCCATTGAGATGGATTCCCATGTCATGTCAAGAGTAGGAAGAGGGGTGTACAAGCCTTGTTTCTTAATGGTCAGTTTGGCAATAGCGTAGGCAGTGCAAGACCTGATATACTTGCTGACCTCCTGTCAAAGTTTTGTCCAGTATAAATGTTTCTATAGAATCGCCACTATCTTTTCAATGCTGAATTTTCCTGCCACCCGACTGTAGTGGGCTTGCCTTATCAGCTTCGCTCGCTCTCTTGATGGAACACAGATATGGCCCAGACGACACAAAAACCCATCCTGAAGATGGAAATTATCAACAACTGCCTTTGCACACAACATTTGGTAGCTGGTGGAGAAGTTTGCATCTGTCTCATAAAGTTGGGGCCATCCAGAGGTCTCATGGCCGTAAGAGTCTAGCACGGTGGTGAGTGTCACGACTGGTGATTTGCTAAGGCAATCAACGACGTGGTTGGTGCTTCTTGTTTTATACTTGATGTTGAGGTCGAATTTCTGCAAGTATGTGGACCACTTTTGATAGAGGTCATTATGCAATTTTCCTTGTGTCTTCATGAACTGAAGTGGCTTATGATCAGTGTGGATGACTGTCTCCTTCCCAATAATTTAATGTCTCCACTGGCAAAAATCTTACACAATGGAGTACATTTCTTTGTCGTAAGTAGGGTACTTACGGACAAAATTTGATAGTGTCTCACTATGATAGGCCACGGGGTGGCCGTGCTAAGTGAGAACGACACCCACAACATAGTCTAAAGCATGTGTCTCAATCTCAAAGGGACATTGTAGGTATGGTAGTGAAAGTACTGGGGTTGAGCACAAGCGCTGCTTCAAATCATCGAAAGCTTGTTGTTGGGACCAGCCCCACACAAATTTCTCCTTACCACCACCCCTGGTTATTTGGCTGAGGGCCCATGCAATATGAGAGAATCCCAACATAAATCTGCAGTAGAAATTGGCAAGGCCCAAGAAGCTCTGAAGCTTAGTGAGTGTGGCTGGGGCTAGCCAGTCATGGATGACTTGGATCTTGGTTGGATCCACATGTACGCCATGTTGATCAATGATGTATCCCAAGTAATGGACCATGTCCATGCCGAAGGATCATTTTTCCAAGTAGGCGTATAGATTGTGCTGCCACAGGGTGTGCAGAACCTGCTGAATATGATGCAAGTGTTCGGCCCAAGTCTTGTTGTAAATGAGAATGTCATTCAGATACACCACTACAAAAGTATTGGTGAATGTTCATAGGATATCGTCCATCATCCTCATGAAAGTGGTTAGAGCATTTGTCAAACCAAAGGGCATGAACAACCATTCGAAAATGCCTTCCTTTGACTTGAAGGCAGTCTTCCATACATCTGTTTGTTCTATCGGGACCTGGTGGTAGCCAGAATTCAGATCAATCTTACTGAAGTATTTGGCCCCTGTGAGTTGATCAAGGAGGTTGTTGATTCAACGAATCAGGTACTAGTTTCTGACTGTTATTTTATTCAGATCCCGGTAATCAATGCAGAGTCGTTAGGTTCCATCTTTCTTTTGTACCAGCATGATTGGGCTCCCACAAGGTGATGAGATGGGACGGATGTGCCCCTTGTGGAGCAGTTCTTGGATCTCTCACTTGATCTCCTCATTATCTAACAGAGAGCGTTGATAATCTCTCCCATTGGGTAGTGGTGCACTGGGGGTCAGATCGATGGGATGCTTTACCTGGCAGTGAAGAGGTACCTCGGTAGGTGAGGAGAAAATATCTGAGTATTCTTCCATGACCTTCTCTACTTTCTTTTGCTATGTGGAGAGGTTAGTCGCAGAGACCCTGGATGTGTATGTGATCTTTCGCTCATTCTGAGAGTGAATCATGAAGAAGACAAACTTCCCCATCTGAGAGATGAACTTCCTGTATTGATTAGCAGAGATCAAGGAAATAACACTAGGTGGGACAACCTCGGGTATCCTGTACAATTTCCTGTTCAAAGTAATAATAACAATATGAGGCCTAGACTCATATACAACATGATGTTTCAATAAATAAGGTTGGCCCAAAAGAACATCACAAACTTCGAGAGGAGAAACATCACACAATACCTTGTCTTTGAAGGGCTTGATGTCGTACAACAATCGACACTGTTGGCTGACACGAAGATTGCTTCCTTGGCGGAGCCATTCAATGGTGTAGGGTTGTGGGTGCGACATTGTTGGTAGGGCCAGTTGCTTGATGACCTCTACTGAGATGAGGTTCTTCTGGCTACTGCTATCAATGATGAAGTACAGCGGGGTTCCTTTTACCCACATCTTTGAATGGAAGAGGCACTCTCCTTCTTCTGGCTCGTTTGGTTCACCATGCTGGAGCTTGGTGGTAGAAATGGTGGCATTGGGTTCCACATCAATGATATTTATTCCCCTTTCTGTTTCTAACTTAGATTCATAACCAACATATGATTCAGAGGCTTTCACTTTGGCCACCAGCGACTGCTTTGAGTGGTATTCAGCAGTGTTATGCCAAGGGTGCTTATGGAAGTCGCACCACTTCCCGATATCTTTCTTTGTCTTTATAGTGTCCTTATTTGCTTGTGGCTTGGACTGGTTGTCCTGATACTGTCCATATTTTCTCTGTCCTTTCTTCTGTGGGTTGGGGCCTCCCCTTCCTGGATTTTGTTTTGAGGGGTTCCCCGACCCAAATTTTCGCGTCTTTTGTTTGAGCTTCTGCTCGATTTTGATGACATATCGGTAGGCCGCGCCCAAGGATGAGATGTCCAGAAATTCCATTTCGGTATGTATGTGTCTATGTAGAGTACCATGATACTTGAGCACCAGATGTCGCTCTGAATCTTTGATACCTAGCTTGGTGCGCAAGCTATGGAAGATATTTGTGAAATTTGGCACTACTTGGTCTCTTTCTTGGTGCAGTGTGGTCCATTTGGTATACAAGTCGTCATAACTTTTGACAGGGTAGTAATGTTCCTTAATAACATCCTTTAAGGATTCCCAGGTGGTTGTGACTGTAAATAATGAGGGTTCCTCTGTTTCCTTTTGCTCACAGAAAGTTTCCCACCAATATTTGACATGGGGATTGACTTTGAGGAGCGCAAAAGTAATCTTTTCTCTATTCGAAAAATTATGGACAGAAAAATACCCTTCTAGTAGATTCAACTACTTGTCTACAACATCTGTGTCTATCTGACCTTCAAATATAGGAATATCGAAGTTTATTTGTACCTTGAAGGGGGCGATGCATCCGCTCAAAGAAGATGTTTCGCCTTTTGGTAGCCGCCGAAGGATTTGCATGAAACTATCTATTATCTCGTTCCTCTATTGCATGAGGGCTTCCTCAATCAACAATTTAAAAGGATCTCATGTCCCATCATATTTATTTTCTCCTGCCATGAGAGGTCACTTGGGCGTGCGAGATCTTTTTTCCTCAAGAGAAACAAGCTCAAGACCCAACTCTTTGTACTCCGACCTTGTTGGGGAGATGCATTAAGACAACAAGGAACATATCGCTCTGATACCACTGATCCATATTTTATGAGTAGAAAGAAATTAATAGAGATTATTAACAGATGCTTAACACAAAATAACAGAGGTACATTGAAATTAGTTTTCTATTCAATAAGGAAATAAGATGAAACTATAAAATGTAGCGGAAAATAAGCTTGTTGGAATGGTGGCAGCTTATCTCTAAGAAGAGATGTGATGGTTGTGCTCATTTGCAAGAAGATGATTACCATGAGGCTCTGAAGGCATTTTTACAATAAAGAAGAATTTCAAAAACCCTATACATCCAAAAATCTAACCCTAGGAGATGAAGCACCAAAATTCATGTGCAAGATACCAGATATATAAAATATGCAGAACAGAAACGAAATGCTAGAAATGACAGAATAACAGTAAAATATCCAGCATAATCTTCACAATACACAGAAATGATATACGAAATAGCAACATAAATAGCACTTGAATCAGAT
>ML777401.1:1194194-1210277 GCA_009831015.1 Picea engelmannii | reverse complement strand
AGATCCTTCTAGAAGTGGAAGCTTCTATTAGGTCTTCTTACATCCGCCTTATTCTATTTTATTGAAAGGTCTTATTAATATTGACCTTTATTACATCCGAATACATTGATCTACCTATGTGCGGGTTAGGACCTTAACATCATGTGGGCCCCATTTGGGTAAGTTAGTACATCAACTTCCCGGGGTCGTAACTTTTGCATACGATCTATGTTTTAGGCGTACAATAGCCCATTGGAAAGATCTATATGAGCACTACAACAGTTTCACAAAATTTCATGATGAAATTTTAACCAAAACATACCCAAAAAAATGTCGTTTAGGGCCTCAAAACGGCTCCAGAAGTTCAGGACCCGAAAAACTGCTAAAAATAGTAAAATACCAAAATTGCCAAAAAGTTATTTTGAGACAGTTGGAAAAGGTGGGTGGCCATCGATATCCACCTAGATCACATGGATAGACCCCATTTCCACATTTATTTGGGATGGATGGATGCTCATGCATGGTACCAATTGACTACATTTCTTAGTAGGTCATATTTTCTAGCTTCTTCCTATATTTCGAGGACAAAACATGCTAAGGGGGATAGAATGTAATGTACATAATGAGGTACCCAAGGAAATAATGAATGTGATGTGGCCATAATAATGGAATATGACCACTATGTAATTAAAAGGAAATAATATGCCCATTGTGTATTTAAAAGGAACTAATATTCATAAGAAAGTATAAATATAAATACCCTTAGGAATACTCATGAGAAAGTATAAATACACATGAGTATAATTTTATTGGAGGTGTATTGGATTGTATTGTCTTGTTATAGTTGTAACACCTCATTTCCCCCCAAGTCTATAATTATGCATTAGACTTCATGAATTGCAATTTATGAACACTGTAATTTTGTTTTATATTTAATGAAAACACCTACCAGCTAACTGAGGGGAAGCCTTGTAGTATTGGCCATGATACCACGAGTAGGAACTAGTAAGAGGGAAATTGGGAAGTTTATGTGAAGAAAATAGGAATATTTCCCAAAAACCCAAGCTACACCTATATGACCTTGAATAACCAACTTGTATGGAGTACCATCTTTGCCATGTTCATAAGAAAACACATTAATGGAATCATATCAGGTGGTTAGGGAAGTTATGACTTCCTTTAGAACCTATAATTGGAGAAGTGAAGAGTCAGCTACAATTGTCATCCAGGAGTACCTAGAAGTGATGCTTCGATTCAGTAGCTTTACCCTGTGGGTTTCTTCTGACAGAAGCAAGTTGAGGAACCGAAGGGGGAGAAGAATGTCCCGGATTGGGAAAGGAAGAGGAAAAACAGGGAGACTGTGCAATGAGAGGAGAGGCAACAAGAATGATAATAGAGCTTGACATAGAGCACACAAACTGATCGGAGTAGAGAAAATTGATAAGTCTATGTGAATAAAATAGAAATATTTCCTAAAACAATAATGGTCAAAATTGGAACAGAGAATATCCATATCCAGACAGGAGCAAATAAGGTTTCATTTTGTTGCTTTTTGGAAATAAACCAACGTTGGTAATGGGAGGGAGTTGAGTGACTGTGTAGTAGTGAAGGGACTCCCTTGTGTAGAGGAAATTTAGCTGCGAGGACACATGGTAAGCTCGTGGAGGCCCTAGGCTTAGTGGGAAGAGGGGATTTATGTTTTTTCTAGTATAATGAAGGAGATTAACCTTCCTTACCAAATATTTAACCTAATAACCAACTTGTGAGAGTCCCCTGGTGGTATCATGGCTTGGCACAGGGGTGGCTTGTTGTAGAGAGTAAAAGTGCAACAAATCCTACTATTGGGTGGAAAGGTATTCACCCTCACTAAATTGGTAGGATGAGGTTGGACCTGAAGCATATAAGTGTTTCTTAATGTATCTATAAATGATTGTTAATGAATATGAATTGCATTCTTCCTTCAATGGTAGATTAATTTGTTGATTGAATGTTAAAACCTAAATTTTATTGGTATAATGAATCCCCTTTTGAAATATTGATTGATTACCTTAGATGACTATGTATGGGAGGTCAAGGGAGGCATGTAACTCTGTGTTTTCCCAATTTTTTGAATGTAAAGTTTGCAATATGAGAAAATATTCACTATGAGAGCCATGGTGAGGAGCGACCCGTGGAATGAAGAAGTGGGTCAAAGATTTGAGGAGTTGGGGGTCAAAACCTTGCAGGAAATGCCAATAAGTTCATGGGTATGTATGCCTTGAAACACCTCCTAATGCTATTGAAATCCTTGATTAAACCTCAACGAAAATTTAACCATTGATCTGATGTTGTAACATCCCACTATAATCCCCAGCTTAATTAATTCTTAATGTAGATATAATATGTGGCTATGACCAAGCTATGTAATATGTGAATTGTAAATTTATATGTTTTAATAATAAAATTTGATGTAAGTTTGTAAGGGGACATGGAAAAATATGGGTGTTGAATAAATCCACAAGAGAGGGGAGAGTCTAGGATAATGGTAAAGAGGGGTCCAACTGGGGGATTACCAATCTATATTAATTCGACCCATTTTCCTAAAATTTCTATTGGTATATGAACCTTCTAACTTATGATTGAGTTTTCCCAAATCTAATCATTGAATACATGTAAGAGTGTGGGTGTGAGAAGTCACATCCCATATTTATTGGTCACATGGGGGTTGAGTATAATCAACTTGTGGAAGTGTGTGAGTCAATAAAGGAAAGCCAAAGGGAGGAAATTTGTATGGGTTGGGATAGCAGTTTTACACAATGATTTTTTGGGCATGAGCAACAAGTAGATAGGAAGAAAGAGAGATTGGAGCTAGACCAACCATGGAGGGTGAATTCTAGAGCATGTTGGAGCATTTCTAGAGCATATTTGGAGATAAATACTTAATAGCTAGGTTGTCAGGCCGGAGGAGTGAACTCTTGAGTGAGTTTCACTATCACAGTAAGTGTTGTTTTTTTTTTTCTAGTAGTTTTCCTCGCAACAAGTTCCCTTGAGTTCCCATCTGAGATATTCATGGTTACCTATACGAAAAATACCTTGATAAACCAATGGGACACCATAGGGACTCAGACCAGTGAAGGGGTACATTCCTTGGGTTGGGAAGGTCAAGAGGAAGAGAGATGGTGGAAAATTGAGATAGTTGTAGGAGAATACCAGTGGGTTGTCGGAGTTATGAGATATGAGTGGATAGTCAGAGACAACCCTCTTTTATGGATTATGTTATCACTCTGTGAACTTGTTTGGATGAGAAAACGAATGACAGAAGTAACCTACAAACCAACTTTAAGGCCGGAAACTAGCCTTTATGACCTAGAGAGGGCTCTCTCTGATACTTCGTCTCTGTATAGGTTTTGGCTTTGAATCGTCGGCTAGATTTAACACTTTCCTACAATATTTCTGGTTCTATTAGAAAAAGAACACAAGACCTTGGGATATGGAGTCGATTTCCAGAATGAGACAAACAAATGACTTGGTAACTAAAACTTGAGAGGATAAAGGATAAGTAGGCAACGGTCTTTCAGTTTGAAGTCATTGTGTGTGGCGAAGGAGAAACATATAAAGCAACCCAAAGCACCGATGGATATGAATTCTAAATCCACTTAAAAGAAAATATAGTTGTCTAAATGGAGAAATCTAGAGCACCACGCGGTCAATTCTAGACTTGTAAAACTTTCTGATTTAGACAAAATACAAAGAGGAATATAAAGAACACAAGAGGAACTTACATAAAGAGAGGTCACAATACATCAAAACACTACCATTAAAATATTTTCGTCAAAGTATCAAGACCTTTACATTGAACTTCAATCGAGTTCAAAAGCTATATTCAATAGTCACTGTCTACATTACTTTGCCAAACAACCTGGCTTACATTGAAAAGATGCAATATATAGAAAAAGGGTGTGTCACTTGGGCTGTCATTCCCCCCAACTACTATCCCTAGAAATTATGTCACTTTACTAAGAATAGAAACTTGATTGTACCCAATCATACAATAACTGATGTCTTTTCCATGACAATCCGGTCATGAACAAGATTTCATCGCTAAGAAGTGATGTGTCGGTGCGTCTCCTTTGACAGGTCATCTAGAGGATCAAGCACTTCTTCATATTACTACCACCCAATGTAACGTCTTTGATCACTATCGCATGATCATTGGCTAAGGTGTGCATGTCGAGGGTAACCGTGGACTGTCACCGGTGTTTCCAAGATGACAATGCCAGTCAGAGGACATCGCCTTTATTCAAAACTGTTGTGTGCTCAACCTACACGTGTCCTTTGTGATAGGTGTTTTTTCATCATTTGTGCGACATATGCCTGACGTGCGGGTACATGTCAGAGTCCCTACTTCTCGACAGGAAACAGGACACAGGGAGAAAAATATGTGCCACGTTCGAGAAGACAAAAATGGAGTCAATCAATTATGCTTCTGGCCTCACCTGCAATCTTGATATCTGAAGTGTTCTCCTAAGAGACTAGTTGCGCATTTTTAGATAATTTACTTGTCTTTTCAAAACTGCATTCCCTTTCATCTTCATCTACACATTAGCTAGAGTCGTGCAGGCATTTTCCATGGTTATTCCACATTCCTTGAATTGCTCTGCAATTCTCTCCTCTGACATCCTCTATGCTTCACGCAGATGGATGATTGTGTATTTCACTTCTCTGAGCTTCCTCTTGAGCCAAGTTGCATTCCTTTCTCGGCCCTGTGATGCTAATGTCTCGACGATATTTTTCGCTAATTACTTTCTCAACTCCTCATTCTTTTGGTACAACTCAGCAATATCGATTTGTGCTTTCTATAGCTATTGCGATGGCTCATGAATATCTGTGCCTTTAGCATTTGGGCTTCTCCGCCTGGCATGGGTTTCTCTCTTTGAACCTTCGACAGGTTCCAACTAAATAGTGTGCATGAGTAACTCCCTAGTGACCGATTTTGCGCACAGTTCACTCGAGGCTTGGACCTCCCCTGTCTCTCTGTTCTTCCTTGGCCTGCCTCTTTTCTGGGGTATCGACTGTTGGGGGGATAAGGCTTCCAATGTATTTCCTTTCTCTACAGCCCTTCCTATTTTCTCATATGCGATGTGAGATGTTTTTTTTCTCGTGTGTAGAGGGGGTTCTCCTTTGGGGTCCTTGGGGATGTCAGTTGTAAGTAGAAACGAATCCTATCTCTTGTCGATTCTCCTCAATTCCTCAACTATCAACAATTTGATTAGTGAGATATGAGATAAGTTTTTTTTCGGTTGGTTTGCTTCATCTTGGACGTTGTCTTCCATTTCTTAGAGGATTTGGTGCAAGAAGAAAGAAAGGTTCAATGGTCTCCTTCATGTGAAATGAATCAACAATCTAATGTGATGTGGGTGTATTCTTTCAAACCTTCTTTCACAGGTGAAATACTTTGTAATCATCCCCAGGATTTTCCGAAAAGGCTCCTCTAGATATCGACTTGGAACGCCCATTTCTACTTTACCGTTTAAACAGTTTGGTTAGATGAATTAGTCGTATCATAACACATCCAAAGGCATGCCTTTAGACCACCTTTCACCGCACAGAGTGATATTTGTTGCGGCTGATAGATTTTCCTCCATCACCTGGAATGTGATTCCTAGAAACACCACGCAGAACCTGTTGAATCTAAGTGTGAAATATTCCGCCAGTTTCACGTTGAATCCTTGGATTTTCTTGCAATAGAGCATGCATCTAACCTGTTCAAACGATGCTCTAACATTTGGATATTCATTTACCAATGCCAAGTTTTGAGGCTCGGGCCCCATAGTTCTACCACTTCGTGCCCCTTTCCTTATGTTTTGGGATGTCTCCATGGTGCAATGCGTGTTTGTTCTGCATGCGCGATAAATTTAAGACAGACCCAAAGCAACAATCTTGACTGACCCATTTGTGACATAGCTGATGGAAATAGGCTTTCCCGCTGTGATAAACTCAGGGCTTACTGAAACATTTATAGACAATACATAAAATAATCTAGTAAATAGAATACATGCAGAGCGACCGACATTTATAACTAGGTGGGCGAGGGATGGAATAATGACAGGGGACACTAAATCCATGGTGACTAGAAGTTTCGAATCAGGCCGAATATTTTTGCAGCACATCCACATGACAGGTACACTTCGGAGTGTGTAAAGTACAGATGATAAGATATGTGGAGTATATGTGATGTGAGCATCGTGATTTATTATCATTTATGACTTCATAATGAGTTGATGATGGTCATTATATCTTCTGATGTAACCCTTATTTTAACAACTTGCCTTGACCTTTTTCACATAAAACCTCCTCTTCGGATAGGACCCGACTCTTTGGGAAAATACCTTTATCACTTACACATGTTTGATTCTGACGTCCCTTCCCGACTCCAAGGGCCAAATTGATCGCTTGCTCAATTCGACCCATTTTTTGCTCGGTACCTAACCTCACACGCCTTGACACACAAACCATGACTCAACTAATACCGAATCTAACTGAAAAAATGACGATGCTAACAACTGGATCCAACGGGGATGGTATCCTCCTAGTGACGTGGTAAATAACAGTAGACCAAGTGCCTAACCATTGGACCTTATTTGACTTTCAGACTCTAAAACAACGAAAAAAACACACCCTAGACCTTCTTGACATAGTTATGACCAGACTCATCATAAACTTAGGGCCTACACTCCAGGCTTCAATTTCCTGCTGACATACTGAATCAAAATGAATTCCTTGAAAACAAAAAAAAATTGAAAAGGCTATTTACAATAACATGAAAAACTAAATAGACCTTACTAAACGAGATAGTGTTTGAGGAATCTGCCATTTACAGGCCTCCCACCAGTGAGTTCTCTGTTAAGCCCTTGCAACAAATATGCATTGTTTCTGTGGTACGCGACGATTCTGAAAGGTCCCATCCAAATATGATCGAATTTTCCATGCTTCCCATTATCTTTGTTCCTCACGTACCACTTTAGCACTAGATCATCCACCTTGAAATCCTCCTGCTTAGAGTGCTTTTCAAATATTTTCTTCATCATATTTTGGTAGAGATGTGATCGGTTGAAAACTTGCTCCCTCATCTACTGCACGACAATTAACTGATTTATCCTCCTCTGAGCATCATCTAGATCAACCTCTTTCTCTTGCAACAACTTCCTGATGGGCAATCCCAACGAGGTAGAGAAAACTGCGTCTGCACCGTATACAATTTGGAATGGTGACGTGCGGATGGAATTCTTGGTAATGATTATGTCATCCCACAAGGCATAGATAAGATTCTTGTGCCAAGCCTTCTTGTTGTCCTACAGGAGCCTTTTAATAATCCTGGTTAATATTTTGTTGGATGATTTTGCTAATCCATTATCCTGTGGATAATATGTCGTAGAATGTCCTAGGGTTATATTGTAATCGTTAAAAAAAAAATTCATTTTCTCGGACTTAAATGTTGATGCGTTATCAATGATGATATTGATAGGGCACCTGAACCTAGACACGATTTTGGTCTCCATAAACTGAATGATGATGGTTTCGGTAGCATGCCTCATTGGGAATGCTTCGATTCATTTGGTGAAGTAACATGTAGCCGTAAGTATCCATCTGTGTTGCGTCGAGGATGGTAGATGAATATCTCCTATAAAGTCTAGGCCCCATTGCATGAATGGTGCTTCGACAAAGATTAGTTTCAATGGCAGGGGTCATAGTTTTCTCCTTCCATTGAATATCTGGCACTTGTGGAAACTGGAAACTTCTTGGTATATATCTGCAAAAATGTTGGGCCAATAATAACCCACCCTCAAAATTTTATGCGCGGTGCTTTTCCAGTAGTGATTCTCCCCACAATCATCTTTTTGGAATTCCATGATAGCTCGTTCTACGTCATCTTCTAGTAAGCAACTTAGGAATATCCTTCCTGGATCTTTCCAATACAGAGAGTTATCTAAGACACAAAACTTGGCATCCTTCAGCATTAAAAACCTAGCGTTGGTTTTACATAACCCTAGAGGGGCTTGGAAATTTCTCAACACATGAATAATGTCCATGTACCAAGTTGAATCGATGAATTTCTAAGAAACCTGCAGGGTTGCTTCTTCTAGAGGGTTCTCTGACAGATAAACAATGAAGTTTATTCCCAAAACACCGAAGTTTGACTATGCCATCAATTTTACAATCCCTTGACCCTTAATCAGATTTGTGGGCTTGATTTCAAGGTCGTATTCCAAAATGACTATGATCCATTTACCTCTTCTCCCCTCAGGGTTAGGCTAAGTCAGGATGTCTCTGACTGCATTGTTGGGAATGTAAGCAATAACATGGGAATGCAGTATATAAGTCCTAAATTCCTTGAGGGATTTCACCAAGGTGTATGCTTTCTTTTCCATGATATCATACCACAGTGGGGAGTCTCTCAGTGTTCTACTGAAATAGGCTATAGGCTTTTCAAAATTTTGGTTTTCATTCTGTAATAGTATACCAACGATGGTGTCCTCCGAAGCGAAAGAGAACAAGATAAAATCCTTTGTGAAATCCGGGATGGCCAACACATGAGCTTTGGTCAATGTTACCTTTATGTATTCAAATGATCTCCTATCTTTGGGGCTCCATTTTATCTCATTACCCTTTCTAAGCATGCTCGTGATATGTTTTATAATTTCAGCTAGATTCGGGATGAATCTTCTCAAGAAAATCACCTTTCCTAGGAAGGACTGTACCTCTTTTTTTCTCTGAGGAGTGTTGATATTCAAAATTCCTTATACCCTCTTGGGATCTATCTTTATACCTTCCTTTGGGATGATGTGCCCCAACAGTTTCCCTTCTTGCATTCTGAAATGTGATTTTTTCAGATTTAAAGATATACCAAACTTTATGCATTTCTGGAAGACCTTATTCAGATGCTCAAGATGTTGTTCGTCGGAGTCAGAATACACTTTGACATCATCTAGGTAGATCACGATAATTGTTTCCTTTTCCTAAGAAAATTCTATATCCATAACCCTCTGGAAAATAGCTCCAACATTCATAAGACCGAAAGGCATCTTCGCATACATGAACATACCCCATGGTGTCGTGAAGGCTATCTTTTCTCGGTCATCTGGATATACCACGATCTGATTGTAGCCTGAAAAACCGTCCATCATGGACATATTTTGGGATCCAACTACCTTTTGCAGGATGTAGTCCATCTTAGGAAGTGGGTAGTTTTCCTTGAGGGATACTCTATTCAATTTCCGAAATTCCACGCATAACCTTATTTCGTCACTCTTCTTCCTTACAGGCACAAGGTTGGAAACCCATTTCAAAAATCTTAAAGAAACAATAATTTTGTCTTCAAAAAGTTTCTATAACTCTTTTTCAATTAGCGGCAACAATAGAGGATTGATCCATCTTATCTTTTGCATGAAAGGATTTTGATCTTCTTTGAGAGGAGTGATGTGTTGAATCACTCTAGTGTTGTAGACTTTCAAGTCCTCATAACACCAGGCAAAAATTTCAGGAAAGTCTTTCATGAGTTTGATGTATATCTGCTTGATCTCTAGAATGAGTGTCTTTGACAATTTGATTATCCTTGGATTCTCCTGGGTCTCGATGTTGCAATCCTCAACGTCCTCATTATTCACAGTGATATTGGGATTTCTGGCTACGTTGTTTTCATCAAATAGCTTCTCTAATGGAACCAATCCCTTGGGGATGATATTATTTTTTAGCTGTACTATGTCCCTTCCAGCTATCTGGTTCTGAAAGGGGTCATCGTTACCGTGCACAACTACGTTTTCGTCTTCTTCACAACAACACTCATCATCGATGTTCACATTAGCAAACTCGTCACTCATTTGGATAAATCTCTCCACCTATTTTTCATATTCAAACACCTAGAAATACTTCATATTATCGAGTACTATCGGCATGTGTTTGACTTCGATCTCATACTTTTTGTTGGGGAAAATTGGAATTTAAAAAACTGAAGTTGAGGTGGCCAATGCGCCTGCAATTTGATTCTCCCCCCTTGGGATCGCTGACAAATTATACTCTGAGAACTCTTCAAGGAGGTCCAGCACTAGATTCCTATATTCTCTCAGTATGGGGTGCTTGGACTGGTATATACCTTTCACTTGGTTTATGACAAGATTAGAGTCTCCATGCACCTCTATCCTCTTTGCACCCAACTCTTTCAAAGTTCTCAGACCCAAAATCAATGCCTCATACTCAGCAATGTTATTTGCACAATCAAAGGCGAGTTTGTAAGAGTAGATTTTTGAGCCCACCTTGGGAGGACTTATCCATACACCGACCCCTTCTCCCTCCTTGTTGATGGCTTTGTTGAAGTTCATGTTCCACATTTCATTCTCCGCACGGTTTCTCGAGTCTACGCATTCTTTTGCTCGATGCGTGGCCTTATTCTCGACAATCATGACAGTCGTCGACTCTTCCCCTTCAAAGCTAAGGTAATTGTAGAATATAGAGGAACTGATACCAGTGTCGATAGAGTAGATAGGATGGTTGTTTGGCTAGGTCTTACTACTCACCATGTATTTCAGCAACACCTCTCTATACAACCATCTCTCTTGGTCAAAGACAGGGATAGTGGCATATGACATATCCATCTACAGGGTTCCCTTCAATTTCACGACCCATGACCTGGATAATAGCATGCCAAATTTATGGGATATGTCAGCCAAAACCACATCGATAACCAAATTCTTAGAATCAATTTGGTATAGTGACACAACAAAATCTTTGATCAGACCCAAAAATTTCACTTTCCTCAAGTCAAAGGAGAAAAGATCCTTATAGAGCCTAGTGATGTCCAAACTTAACTCGTCCATGACCACTTCGGGCATGAGATTGTGCGATGTGCCTGAATCTAGCATGGCATTATGAAAAGTAATGTCATGTATTTTGAGGCTAACATAGAAAGGGAGAATGTCCTCAGTATCACTCGTTTCTTCCATGTGCGGACCAAACAAAATGCCAGGGTGGTCATCCTGGACGTTCAGGGTGTCAGGATTCTCTTCCATATTTAACCTTTTAATAATATGATCCTGATACTCTCCTTTCTTGATGAGCTCATTGAAAGGGATGAATATTTTATTTTTCTCCATTTCGTTCTCAAAGTTAAAAGGGGGGGAAACTTTATCTACCTATTTGACGCATGTCTCCTGGCTTGTTTATGGCGCTTTCTTTAAAACATCCTCTTTTAAATTTCCCCTTTCAGTCGCATCCTTGGTCGAGTTGTCTTTCTTTGGTCAGCTTGCAGAAAGGGTGTTCACTTGGGGTTCCTTTGTGGGATTCGTCTATTGAGGTCCTGCAGTCGCCTTTCTACTCCTAAGGTTGTATTGCTTTTGAAACCACATGATGGAATTGTGATAACCCTTCCTAAATTCCTTTATTTCTCAAGACAGTTTGTCATCAGTATCCATCATAATACCATCATTTGTGCCCAAGAATTGATCATGTTATCCCTTCATAAAGAACATGTGTGTGTGTGTGTCATCGTAGCAATGCATCTGATCTTGGATCATCTGATCAAAATCTTCATTCGTGTAATTGTTTTGGAATGGAGGCCTTATTTGTTTATCACCTTGTTCTATTTGTTCCCTATGCCTGATCTTCGAGACCAGACCCCTTCTAAAGTTTTGATTTCTGGGTTGGAAATCATTTTTTTCTCGGGCAGCGGGCTTGTTCTCCACAGACATCCTTTCCATCATCTTCTCCATATCCTTCATCATTAAGTCGAACTTGTCATCTGAGGACCAAGAAGTCTATGGCTATGCATCTCCTTTTGGTTTCTTCTGCTTATGTCGAAGTTTTGTTTGATATTTCCTAATGCCATCAGATTTACTTTGACTTCAATTGCATCACTCATCATGGCGCGTAAATTATCAAATATTCTTTCCCTAATCATCAAGGAGAAATCGTCGTTAAAAGAGTCGATGTATCGAAGTTGCACATCCCCAGGAGGCGGCTGGACTTCTACGGGGATTGAGTTGTAGGCCTTCATGAAATGGGTTGAGAACTCTTGCATCGTCTCCTCTAGTGCTCTCTTCGTATTGTTGTATTACGTAAGTAGTTGCAAAGGATTTTTTTGTATCATCATCTGGCAATGAACGATGTTTCAAATGCGGTGAAGATGGGGATGTTTGTTGCTTGAAGGGCATTAAACCACTTCCTAACCTCCCCTAAAAGACTCTGCGTGAGAAATATCATATTTGCATCCTCGTGATATACCTATTCTAGATCAACAAAATCATTGAACCATTCCAAGGGTTTTTGGTCAGAGTTGTTTCCCTCAGCATGATATAGCTTGATCCTCTCGTTGTAGTTTTGGGGAAAATCATGTAGTTGGGATGGCAGGGAAAGGGGGGTGAATATGGCGGCCATTACTCTAGGGAGGTTTGGGATTGTCAAGATGTTCTGAGAACAGACTATGGAAGCTTGTGGGATTTTTTTTGGTATCAGAGATCGAAACCTCTTCTTATCGAAGACTATATCATCCCAAGTTGGTTTGTGATTTAGACCTGAACAAGTTTTTTTCGAATAGGCTATCAAAATCAAGGTTGTCAATGCTTTGTACGTTGTCTTTGGGTAAGGACAAGTTCCTATCCAGGTAATAGAATGAGTCTGTTGCTTGCTCCTTTTCCCTGCACAAAAATTACTCGGGATCATACACAGGTGCTACAGTGTTCAGGACAAGATTGGCTCTGGTATAAACTGTATTTGGAGCCAAGATTTCTGAGTCGTGCTACTCTTGCTACTAGTCTCTTTTACTGGAGTCACCAGGGTAAAGGTTTCATCCAATATAGATGTTTGGCCCAATGTTACCCTCAGCGGTCAAAACTATAGCTTTAGTCATTCTCCCAGGGAAAGTTTCATTCAATTTCATACCCAACAGTGGTGCCAAAATGTTAGCACTCTATGAACTAGTTTGGTTGAGAAAATGAATGACAGAGTAACCTACAAACCAACTTTAAGGCTGGAAACTAGCGTTTTTGACCTAGAGAGGGATCTCTCTGAGACTTCGTCTCTATACATTTTATGGATTTGAATCATTGGGTAGATTTAACACATATGTACATTATTTCTGGTTCTATTTAAAAAAGAACACAAGACCTTGGGCTATGGAGTCAATTTCCATAACGAGAGAAACAAATGACTTGGTAACTAAAACTTGAGAGGATAAAGGCTAAGTAGGAAACGATCTTTCAATTTGAAGTCATTGTGTGTGGCGAGAGAGAAACACATAAAGAAACACAAAGCACTGCTCGATATGAATTTTGAATTCACTTAGAATAAAACACAGTCGTCTAAATGGTGAAATATAGAGCACCACGCAATGAATTCTAGACTTGTAAAACGTTTCGATTTAAACAAAATACAGAGAGGAATATAAAGAACACAAGAAGAACACACATAAAGAGAGGTCACAATACATCAAACCACTACCAGTAGAATATTTTAGTCAAAGTCTCAGGACCTTTACATTAAACTTCAATCGGGTTCGAAAGTTATATTTAATAGTCACTATATACATTAATTTTCCAACCAAACTGGCTTACATTGAAAAGATGCAATATCTAGAAAAAGGGTGTGTCGCTTAGGTTGCCATGCCCCCCAACTATTATCCCTTAAAATTAGGCTTTGATTATCCTCTGCCAGATGACCCTTTGTATGGAACTTTACTAAGAATAAAAACTTGCATGTACCCAATCATACAATAACCAACGTCTTTTCCATGAAAGTTTGATCATCGACAAGATTTCATCATTAAGAAGTGATTTTTCAGTCCTTATCCTTTGACAGATCAATTGGAGGATCAAGTTCTTCGTCAGATTCCTACCACCTAGAGTAACGGCTTTGATCGTTGTTGCACGATCATTGGTTGAGGTTTGCATGTGGAGGGTAACCGCAGACTGTCACCGGTGTTTCCAAGATGAAAATGCCAGTCAGAGAACATCGCCCTTCTTCAAAAATGTTATGTTCTCAACCTACACTTGTTTTTTGTGATAGGTGGGTTTTCATCATTTGCACGACGTATGTCCGTCATGTGGGTACATGTCAGATTCCCTACTTCTCAACAGGAAATGGGACACGGGGAGAAAAATTTGTTCCATGTTCGAGAAGACAAAAATGGAGTCAGTTAATTATGCTTCTGGCCTCGTCTACAGTCTTGATATCCAAAGCATTTTCCTGAGAGACCAATTGTGCCTTTTCATATTCTTTACTTTCCTTTGCAAAACCACATTTCCTTTCAGATTTTTATGTGCATTGGATAGATCCCCGCAGACGCTTTCCATGGCGAGCCCACATTCCTTGAAGTGCTCCACAATTCTCTCCTTTGACATCCTCTATGCTTTGCAAAGCTAGATGATTTTTCTTGTGCTTCTCTAAGATGCCTCTTGAGCCAATTTTCATTCCCTTCTTGGCCCTGTGATGTTGATGTCTTGATTTTCTTTTCCGCTAACTACTTTCTCAACTCCCTATTCTCCTGGTACAACTCAACAATATCGAGTTGCGCTTACTCTAGCTGTTGTGACGGCTCATGAATATCCTTTCCTTCAGCGTCCGACCTTCTCCTCCTGGCACAGGTTTCTCGCTTTGAACCTTTGAAAAGTTCCATCTGAATAACACACATAAGTAACTCCTCAACAACCAATTTTTCACACGGCTCGCTCAGGGCTTGGGCTTCCCTGGTCTCTCTGTTCTTCCTTCACCTGCCTCTTTTACTGGGTATCGTTTGTTGGGGGGATAAGGATTCCAATGTCTTTCCTTTCTCTGCAACCCTTCCTATTTCCGCCTCCGCGTTGTGAGATGTTTCTTTTCTCATGGGTAGAGGGGGATCTCCTTTGGGGTCCCTGGGGATGTCGATTTTAAATAGAAACGAATCCCATCTCTTTCCCAATCACCTCAATTCCTCAACTATAAACAACTTGATTAGTGAGATATGAGATAAGTTGTTTTTTTGTTGGTTTGCTTCATCTTGGACGTTGTATGCCATTTCTCGGAGGCTTTGGTGCAAGAATAAAGGTAGGTTCAACGGTATTCTTCTTGTGAAATGCATCAACAATCTAATTTGATGTGGGTGTATTCTGTCAGACATTATTTCCCAGGTGAAACACTTTCTAATCACCCAGAGGAGTTTCTAAAAAGGCTCTTGTAGATATCAACTGGGAACGCCCATTTCGACTTTCCCGTTTAAACAATTTGTTTTGATGAATTCTTTGTATCATATCACGTCAAAAGGCATGCATTTAGACCATATTTCACCACACAAAGGGATATTCATCGCGACCGACAGAGTTTCCTCCATCACCTGGAGTGTGATTCTTGCATTCACCGCGTGGAACTTGTTGAATCTGAGCGTGAAATGTTCCGCTAGTTTTACGTTGAATCCTTGGATTTTCTTGCAATAGAGCATGCATCTGACCTATTCGAAAGATGCTCTGACATTCAGATATTTATTTACCAATGCCAAGTTTTGAGGCTTGTGTTAGGACCACATATTGTACCCTTTTTGCCCATACTTTTTGCCATTATTATACCCTTCATCACCTGTATCTAGACTCATATTATCACTTCATCCGATCACTCCAAGGTATACAACGTCCTTTCTCATCACTATATGTTTAATYTGTTTTGCATAATACTTTACATTACTTTTTGACCTAACCATTGATTAGAAGTGCATAAGTGTCCATATTTGCAGAATAGTATTCAAGGCCGATGCTGAAACACAGAACTATCCAAAGGCGCTGTTGAACTGATGCTGAAACACGGAAGCTGCTACACAGTCCATGCTGAACACGGAAGCTGCTACACAATCTGAGAATGCACATGCTGAAACATGGAGCTGCTACACAGTCCGAGGATGCATATGCCGAAACACGAAGCAGCTACATGGTTCGAGGATGCAGATGCTGAACACGGAGCTGTCACTCAATTCAGAATGCAGATGCTGAGACACAGTGGAGACCACCACGATGCTGAGACACGAGCCTTGACAGTTAGCAGTCAAGGCCGACACAGTCAAAGGGCGCGATTCACGTGGCTGAACAGCCCGTGAATCGCGATGCTGAAACAACA
>ML777401.1:1157789-1172766 GCA_009831015.1 Picea engelmannii | reverse complement strand
TGGAGGGAAATTATATTTGGGGGGCGGGGGGGGGTAATTTAGAGGGAAAAGCTCATTATGCATGTTATTATAATGTCATAGGGACGGTGAGAATTTCTATCATTCTATGCTCTGAGAGAGATGGCTTCATCAAATAAAGAAAATTGTATTTCTGAGACATCAACAAATTCTTCACATACCTCTTCTATTGGGACTAGGAAATGCCATAGCAATGTTTGTAATGCAAATGAGGCATCGTGTTTTTCAGCTAGTCATAATTTTGATCATGGTGCAAGCAATTTTATTCAACATGTTCCTCATGAAAGTCCTAAATCAGAGGACTTTGAAGGCACCGATGATGAAGAGGAGGAATATGATGGTGATAAATCTAGTCAACAGTTTAATAGTAATGAAAATAATCAAAATGTAGGTCAACACGGGGACTATGATCAATGTTTAAATGATTGGGATGAGAATTTTCCTCCAAGTGAAGAGTTTGAATGTACCGATGAAGATTTCCAAGACACCAATGAAAATGATGGAGAAATTCCCTCAATTGGAAATTTCGAAAGCAGTGAAGATGATTATGACAATGGTGGACCAAATTCCCCGATTGGAGAATTTAAAGACAATAATGTTGGTGATTATGATTTTCCTCATAGTGAGGATTTTGAAGGTACTGATGAAGAGTTTCCTCCAAGTGAGGATTTTCAAGGCACAGATGAGGATGGAGAAGAATTTCCCCCAAGTGGGGACTTTAAAAGCAATGATGACGATGATGACAATGCTGGACAGTCTTTCTCGAATGAGGAATTTAAAAGAAATAATGTTAGTGCCAATGATTTCCCTCAAAGTGAGGATTTTGAGGGTACTGATGAGGATAATGAATCTTTTCCTCCAAGTGAGGATTTTGAAGCTAGTAATGAGGATGAGGATGATGAAGAATATATTTCAAGTGGCGAGTTTCAAAGTAGCGAAGATGATTGGCGAGTTTCAAAGTAACGAAGATGATTATGCCATTGGTGGTCACTCTTTCTTGAGTGATAAATTAAAAAGAAAAAATGTTGATGTTGATTTTCCTCCAAGTGAGGATTTTGAAGATACTGATGAAGGTTTTCAAGGCACTAAGAAAGATGGTGGAAATTTTCACTCAAGTGGGGATTTTGAAAGGAATGAAAATGATTATGTTAGTAGTGCACATAATGTAGATGATTATTTTTCTCCAAATGATTATGTTGACGATGATGTTCTCAAACATTAAGCTGCAACAAATGAAGGTGATCGACATTCTCTAGTTCAGTCTCTTGACAATGTTTTGCTTGATACTCCTTGTGGTGATAAGGAAAAACCTTCTAGTGAGGATGATGAAATAGTGGAGACATTGCAAAGAAACATTGTGTCTAGGACCAAGATTAGACCTTTTTATATCGATCCAAAGCATTCTAGTTATACAAGGTCTAGGAAAGAATTCCTCACTAAATCAATTTCCATAAAAGAATTGATTTCAAGTGAATGCCGTCAAAAGAATTGTTTGAAAATCATGGACTACATGTCTGCCTTGAATAAAAGGAAGACATATTTGGCAATGAATAACAACATGCAAAATTCATATTTGACGGGGTGCATGATATCCACCAATACAGTGTATGATTATCGCATTAGGAATATTTTACTTTGCAGAAAGGATTTCAAACAAATTCACTCAATTGGTAATATTCCTATATCAAGAATCTAGACAAGGTTGGAAAAATATCCATCATTTTATTCAAAGGTACATCATGGACGAGAGAGAGGGACAAACACTTCATTGTCATGGATGCGTGATTTATTTTCCAAAAATGGAGAGTGTATGCCAGATAGAGACACAATACATATTCCAGATAATTTTTCAAGGAGGGAAATCTACAACTTGTACAAAGGATATGTTGAAGATGTTGAAGGAAAGGATAATTTTATTACATATGCATATTTTACAAGAATATGGAAGAAAAAATTCCACAATGTCTGTATTCCTAAAAAGTCAAGGATGGGGATTTGTAGTATATGTGCTACTCTTAAATCAAGAAGAGATAAATCTGAAGGGGCCAAAAGAGGTATGTATTTACTATTTTTTTTTTTTAAATTGAATAGTTATCAACTATGAAAACATACGATCAATATTTCAATTTTATGTCATGTGCAGATTCCATAATCAAAGCATTTCAAGAACATCGGAATCAACAATCAAGTGAAAGAAAAAAGTTGTAGAAACATCGAAAGAAGTGTTATGATGATCCAAACAAATATTTAGGTATGATAATTGATGGCATGGACTAGAAGAAAACACTTCTACCACATTTTGTCTGTACACCCAAAAATTTACAGGAAGAGAATTTCATTTAGTTTCACTTGGTTGGTTGTATGGTTTTCAATGGAAAAATGTGTACAAGAGTTTACTTCACGGCTCCAAATATTCACAATGATGAAAATATGACCATCACCATAATTCATCATGTGCTCACTCACTGGTTTGGAAATATTCCTCAAGTTCTCTATCTATAGTTGGACAACACTAGTCGTGAAAATAAAAATCAAATTGTGATTGGATATCTAAGCATGCTTGTGGAAATGGGAATCTTTCAAAATGTGAAAGTTGATTTCCTTCTTGTTGGACACACTCATGATCATATTGATCAAATGTTCAGTCATTTTTCTGTAACATTGAAGAGGAAAAATGTTGGAAGCCTACCATCATTGATTTAATGTATCAAGAAAGCATACATTCGAGAGCCTGTTTTTCATGTATTAGAAGAAACTGTTAGCATGCGAAGATATATTCAGGGATCACATCGTGAAGAAAAATGTATTGAGCAACTTAATGACATTAGCTTTCAACATCAATTTTGTTTCAAAAAAATTGATGGGAAACCACTTATATGGGGAAAGCAGTATTCAACTACCACAGAATGGGGGCCTTCATCAGGTTTATCATTTTTTAAGTTCATTCCAGATCATCCAATTTTTGCATCAAAATTATTATTTTTGTAATCAATTTCTGAAATCCATAATGCACGAAGGCATAATAGAGATGTAGATTATTCAGAATGCCTAGAAGAAATTAAAAAGTCCATTAAGGATACATATGAGTACTTTAATGTTGCTAATTCTGTTTGGTGGGAGTCTTTTTTCAATAGTCAAAGTGACATAATTTCAAGCTCAACAAATGAAGATACAATGTTGAGGACTCCATTTCATTGGCCACAAAATATGCCAAACGAATATGAAGAAACAAACATTGTTGAAGTTCAAGAATCTCAAGGTGTTATTGAGATTACACAAGAAAAGGAAAGAGAAATGTATATTGGTTCGCGAAGGTCACATGCACAACGTGAAGCCATGGAAGACCTTTACAGGGGTTCAATACAAGATATTAAGGAGGGTAGCATGATTATAGTTTTAGCAACTGAGGATCCACATGGTTATCCATTCTGGATAGGAAAGGTTATAAAGATTGAGAAAGAAAATGTTGATGTTGTTGCAATTGAAGTGCATTGGTATGCAACAAGTACACAACCATTCAATGGAGTGTACAAGCCAGAGATGGTGGTTGAGAAACATGTCAACAAAAAGAGAAAAAGAAAGGGTCAAAATACAACTCGTCGTCGCACTGACCTCTTAAAATTAGACGATGTTGACATACTTGTTTATGACTTCAATTTGACAAAGAGAGGAACTCTTCGCTCCAAGACAACATAGATTATCAAGAGATTGTTGCCGCAAGAAATAAATACAAGATGGGAGTCTGTTGAACCTAGTCATAGATCTAAAAGGCATTTGACATCTTAAATGTTGGGCATGCATGTGGACTCAGATGGTGCATTCATTGACAATAGAGAAGAGTATGGATCATCTACATCTTCATCAAAAGATTCATCTGAAGACAATGTAGACTCTGATGGTATTTTAGAAGCCATGAGTCAATATGAATAAGTGTATGGAGCATTTTAAGAATTTTTTATCCATATGATGTTTGTATGGTAACTAAAAAAGAGCATTGAACTTACAGATGATCTTACATGAAGTTATGAATCTTTTGTTATGTTTTATGAATGATATATTATTTTATTATGGATAATATAATTAAATTTATTAGCTCATATGTTTTGAATATGGTCAATATAACAATACTTTTAAGAAACTATTTATGTTTCATTCAATGTAACTTGTATTTACTTTTTTATTGTTAAAAGGAAAAAATTATTAAAAAGTGACGTTGAATTTTTAAAGTATAGTGTGATATTTTCATGGAATTATGTATTACCTTGTGCTTTGTGTGATGATAACATTTAAAAAGTAAACATTTAAGGGTTGTTTTTATGATTTTGTTTACAGTAATGATGAGTTCTTTTACCACATTACAAAAAAATGTCATTTAATACCCCAAATTTAGAATGGGTGCTACCGGTAGCAATACTTTTCAATTTGATGGTTGATTTTGAGGTTTTGGTTTTAATGGTACCAAGTGATAAAAATATGATTTCAAATGATCTCAAAATTTAACGTTTTGAAAAAAAAAAAATCAAAAACATCTTTTTGGTTTTTAGGTGCTGATTTTTCAGTTTTTATGAGCTACTGTATAAGTTTTGAAGGCCATGTTTGAAAAATGTTGTAATTTTGACCCCGTTTTAAAAAATGGTGCTACCGGTAGCACCACTTTTTGATTTGGGGGTTGATTTTGATGTTTTTTAAGAAAAAATATGGGTTTTTTGGGCCAGAGTTCTCGTTTTGAGGTCACAGTTCTCATTAAGTTGGTAACTATGTTATACTCTATCACCAAGCAAACAACTAGTGCTATAAAAGAGATTGCATCTAGGTCCCAAGGAAAAAGGGATGTTCATGGGAATGACAAGAAGTCAAGAAGCATGAGAAAGCACCATCATTCTCCAAGGAAATCCACAATAAGAACTCATGCAAGTTTAGGTCCAGGAAGAATCCCAATTATGTCTCATGTTTAGAGGCAAAGGAGAAGGTTTGAGGTAGACATCTTGCAAGGTCAGCTCAGGAAAATTAACCCACCAACTTTCAATGGTGAGCATGGATAGGAGAAGAGGTTGAGGATTGGATATTGGAAATGAAGAAATATTATTAGATGCCTGATTACCTCTCTTGGGTAGAAGCTATAATTTCCACTATAACATCCCCCAAATTAACCGAGGAAGATTACTTGCAAAAAATACACATAAATTCGAATTTTTTTGCTAACTAAATTCTTTTAGCTTACTAGCTACGAATTATACATGAATTTAACCATTTTTTGATACCGTATAATTTAATGCATCTACATCATTATAAATGAACATGACTATTTTGTCATCATTCAGACAAACTGCACATGCAACATCCTTTGTATTGTGTGCAATAATTATTCGCAACTCGTGCACAACAAGATTTGTACTACACGTGGAAACTATTCATAGCACGAGCGATGATTTGAGCACCGCGCAAAAATATCGTTACCATAACTACTAAAGTTGATTAACATATGCATTTAAATATGAAATTACTAAAAAATGTGACAATTGAGATCATGTAGTTGCCCATGCTAGTTAAAAGCGTAAATGCGGCTAATAATTTCACCACAATAACATACAATTCGTTCTCATGCATAGAGTAAAATGCACAATAGTTAAACTGATCAATTAACATAGGAAAACAAATAAACACTTATATTTTTAAAATGGTTGTGTAACCAGCTACTTGGGAAGGATGTTCCACCCAACTAGAGACTTGTTTTTCCAAATATTAAGAGCATGTCACTCCCAAGTTGGGGCTAGGAATCCACAAGAAAAGGGTATCTCTCACATTCCACTCGTAGCTCAATATCCCACAACCCTCTGGCAGTCTCCTGCGGTTATCCCAAAATTCCTCCAACTCTCTTCCTCTTTACCGTCCCAACCCAAGGAATGTATCCCTTCATTTCTCTCAGTCCATTGGGTGTCCCATTTGTTTATAAGGTTCTCTCTGGCATAGGTAATTAGGAATCTCTATACTAGAAACTCAAGGGAACTCACTGCCAAGAAAACTACCAGCAACAAAAACAAACACTTATTGTTATAGTGCAACTTACATAAGATTTCAGTCTTCAGTCCTGAAAACCTAGTTCTTCAATATTCATCTCCAAAGCACTCCAAAACAATCCATCATGCTCCAAAATTCGCCTAGCCTTCTTTCTCTATCTCATGTGTTCTTTTTCTCTACTCTCTGTTTGTTTTTCATCAAAAACCCAATGTGTAAAAACTGCATATAATTGCTCATACGAATTTTCCTCTATTTTGGCCTACTTTCTTGACTTACACTCTTTCCCAAATTGATTTTTCTTGGCCCCATGTTCTGCAATAACTATGGGATGTGAATCTTAAACCCACTCTCTTACATGATTCTAATGATTGGGTTCTCATACACTCAAACCAAAAATTAGAAATTATCCCCAATAACAAAATTCAGGAAAATGGGTTGAATTAATACCCATAATTAATTCCCCCCTTGGAACCCTATTGGACACTCTCTTCTCTTGTGGAAAATGCATCCCTCATCTCTTTCCATATTCCTAGCAGCTGGTATCACATTTTATTTATTTAAAAATAGAAAATACATTTTCATATTACATCGCTTGGCCATAGCCACATTCATATCTACCTTATGTATAAATTAAATTGGGGATTATAATGGAGATGTTATGTCCACCTACCACTTGCAAGGAAAGGAATCCATGTGGTGGGATCAACTTAAGAAATCCAAGCACCTTATGTATAAATTAAACTGGGGATTATATTAGGAATTTTACATTCCCCCTCCCCTATAATTATGCACCTTCCTCGGTGCACAACACCATGTCGAATACATACACAAATTTAAATCACATTACAATATTTAGAAAAGAAAAAAAATTATGCAATTTTTACCCGCCCAACGGTAGTCCCAACCAAAATCTCATATTTCTCTCAACTGGCTAACCCAAAGAATGTTCCCCCTTCACTACTCTCAGTCCATTAGGATGTGCCATTATTTCATCAAGGTTGTTAGCGCAGGTGACCAAAATTCTGAGAAGTGTTTTTGGAACTCTAGCTTCCCAAAAATGGGGTCTTGCATTTTTCAATTTATGTTCTCTTCATAATTGACAAAAATTTACAGGTATTCCTCTTGCATAGTTTCTAAATGTTCCCATGTTGCATCTTCAAAACTGTAGCAGGTCCATTGAACCTTTACCAACCCTATCACTTTGTTTCTAATCACTTTGACTTTTCGGTCCAGGATGTGTATTGGTTCCACTCAGAAATCCCATTCGTTTTCCACCTGGATCACAGTCCAATCAATTATGTGGCTAGAGTTAGGAACATATTTATTTAATAATAACACATGAAATACATTATGCACTCTCATGGATGCATGAAATTCTAGCATGTATGCAATTGGCCCTATCTTCTCTAATATTTCAAAAGGCCCACAATATCTTACTACCAACTTTGGTAAGAAACTCAATCTTCTTTTCCATTTTCCTCAACAAGTCTGGCCCAATGATAAATATGTATGATGGGTTAACCCAACTCACTGGTGTATTACACTTTATGTCATACAATTCTTCAAATGGGATCATTTTTAATGAGGCCTTATACCCATTATTGTAAGAAAACTCTACTAAGTGGATATAATATTCCAACTTTGATGGTTGGTCCATCATACACATTCTAAGAATGTCTTCAATGATTTTGTTAGTCCTCTTTGTTTTCCCATCTGACTCTGGGTGATACATTGTACTAAGATTTAATTTTTTCCCAAAACCTTTGAACAAACCTTTCCAAAAATTAGATGTGAACTTTGAATCTCTATTTGAAACAATTTTCTTAGGCACCCATGTAGCCTAGAAACCTCTTTCATGTAGATCTCTACAATATTTGTTGCCTTGTGTGTTTTCTTCATATGAATAAAAAAAAATTCCTTGGTTAAGTTATCTACCACCACCATGATGGAATCATGTTGCTTCATTGCTCTAGGAATATTTGTATAAAATAAATTGTAACCACTTCCCATTTCTACTCAGGAATGGGCAATGGTTGTAGCAGCCCTGTTGGATGTCTATGTTTCATTTTCACCTTTTGGCATTCTAGACACCTAGCAATATAATTATCCACCTCTTTCTTCATCCCTGGACAAAAGTATTGGCTTCTTACAGCTGCAATTGTCTTTTGATATCATGGGTGACCAACATATAGAACATTATGCATTTCTGTTAGCACTACATTTTTCATCTCTCCATAATTTGGAACATATATTTTCCCTTTGTACATGAGGATCACATCCTCTTTCAACTCATAATAATTAATTTTCTGTTGTAAATTGCCTTATTGTAATGTCTCTTTTAATTTTAGATATTGTTGATATGAATTTGCAGCCTCTAAAATTTTGTCTTTTAAATCCATGTTGAACATGTTGATGGCTGAAATATGCACTTCATGAGCTCTTTTGTTGAGTGCATTGGCAACTTGATTTTCCTTTCCTTTTATATGCTTAATTTCAAAGTCATATTCACTCAGAAATTCCACCCATCTAGTTTGTCTATCACTTAATGTTGGTTGTCCAAATAAATGCTTCAGACCACAGTGGTTTGTTCTTAACTCAAATCTTCAACCCATAATTTAATGTCTCCACATTTTTAATGTAAGTACAATGGTTGCTAGTTCCAGGTCATGTGTAGCATAATTCCTCACGTTCTCTTTTAGTATTCTAGACTCATATCACACCACATGATATTTTTTACTGAGGACTCCCCTAAGCCCTTCCTTGCATGCATCTGTGCACACTAGAAAATCTTCATATGGATATGAAAACTTTAATATGGGGGAACTTTTCCATATGTCTTTCAACTGCTAAAATCTTTCTTAAAACTTGGAAATCCATTCAAATTTCACTCCCTTATTTTGCAAAGAAGTGATTAGGCTTGCAATATTTCAAAACCCTTTTATGAATCTTTGGTAATAGCCGGAAAGACCCATAAATGATCTGACCTCCACCACATTTCTTGGCATTGGCCACCCTCTAATAGCCTCTATCTTCTCGAGATTAATTGTTATCCCATATGATGATATAATATGCCTCAAGTATTGAATCTTCTTTTGATAAAATATGCACTTACTTAGTTTGGAATGCAACTTGTGTTTTCTCAAAGAATTAAGTACAATTCTTAAATATTTCTCATGCTATTATTTTTTCCTTGAATAGGAAAGAATATCATCTAAGAAAACAATCACAAACTTGTCTAGGTACTCCCTAAACACTCCATTCATCATGCACATGAAAAAAACTAGGGCATTTGATAGCCCAAAAGGCACTACCATAAGTTCATAATGGCCATATCTTGTTTTGAACACTAGATTTTTATATCCTCTTCCTTTATCCTCACTTGATGATAACCTGATCTCAAGTCAATATTGGAAAATATTCATGCACATTTCAGTTGATCAAATAAATCATCAATCGTTGGAAAAAGATATTTGTTATTTATGGTGACCATATTTGGTTGTATGAAATCAAGACACAACCTTAAGGTTCCATATTTCTTCTTCATAAAAAGAATTGGGCCTCCCCAAGGTGACAAACTTGGGTGTATATAACCCTTCTTCAAAATCTCTTCAAGTTGCATCTGCAACTCCTTCAATTTTGATGTGTCCATTATGTTAGGTGCCTTGGACATTGGGGAAGCTCTTGGCACCAAATCAATAGATAATTCAATGTCCCTCTTTGGTGCCAATCCTAGAATTTCCCCAAAAACATATTTGAAATCCTTCAAGACTAGATGATCTACAATACTTGCCACATTATCTATGTCTTCCTCTTCCATATGGACTACAAAAATTTGACATCCCTTCCTGAAAATCTTTTTCAGCTACATGGCTGAAATTTCTCTAAGTTAACAGCTATATCTCTCGGAATTCATTGAATCTTGTCATGTTTCCCTCCCTCGTCAAGACAGTTTATTTTCTTGTTGTAACAGTCTAGGACAACATTGTGTTTTTCCAACCAATCCATGTCAATTAGACAATCATGTGAACCCAATGGTATGATGGTCACATCTAGATTTTTATTGAGTCCATTCATGTTTATTGGACCATATTTAGCCAACTCATTATTCTTTCTCTTAGCCCCTATGGCTAACTGAAATAACCAATATTTCTTATGCTTACTCCTTTGCAAGTGAAATATCTCAACAATGTTACAGTTTATGTAACTATGGCTAGCTCCATAATCAATTAAAATTTCTACGGGTTGGTTATCAATCCTACCTTCCACTTCAATCATAGGGGATTGATACTATGATTACTTGTTGTCCAAGGATGCATAAATCATTGGCATGCTTCCTCCCATGTATTTTATTGTTTTAGTCTCCTGAATGTTGTGAGCATTCCTCATTCTTTCACCTTTGTGAGGGCAGTCCCTATATAAGTGATTTCCCTCACATCCCTAACATTGTACAGGTTACTTCCTTGGCCTTTTCCCAAATGAATCTTTTGTTTTGTGCTCATTCTAGGTTGATTTTCCTTGTTGATTTTCTTGGAAGTTGTTCTTGACAAATGGTGGCTTAAAACATTTCTTCCTTTTATCCCTCTTTCCTTTCATATTATCATTCCAAGTTTTTTGGAAGACTGTCCTCCCTCTCATTTTCTCTCCTTATGGTCTCTTCCAAAGTTCTAGGGTTATCACACTATACATTGGGCTCATTTTCTAACAATTTACCAACACATGTGCATCACTACAACATCTCAAGTACGACGAACAATATAACCAATTTTTTGTCACGTCACTTCCATCGCAATTATGATGATTACTCTTTCTTCACAATATAAACGAACACATTTATCGTACCATCGATCGACATTGGTCCCAAATCTAGGTTGTTTTCATCGTTGGTTCGTTGTAAGGGTGACTAACCTACACTGATCTTGCCCCATCAGTTCATCTGAAATCCATCACGTTGTCGTCCCTAGTACGTCGAAATATCAACGAATGTCCATCATAAGAGTGAAAAATAATAGATGAATGTGCCCCATCAGTTCATCACAACTCCATCATGTTTTCATCTCCAATCCATTGTAAGAGAAAAAAATCAATGACGAATGTTCCAAAAAATATCAGGATCCCATCGAACTATAGATAGGGTACCGACAAACGAGCTATATTTTCGACAGTGAGTGGGTGAGGAATAAAACATTACACTAGTCGAACCATCGATGAATGGGCTCGTCAATGGTCTGAAAAGGGGTTATTATTTATAAAAATATATATATATATATATATCGTTGCTTCCAATGTATTGTTCCAGTAAGTCTTGTTCCAAAAATTAGTGTTCCCATAAGTATTGCTTCTATCACATAATTTCATCATCATTAAGCTTTGATTGAACACCCTTGGTTATTAAATATAGGATGAAGACAAGGAAATGGGGACAGGAAAAGGTGTATAGGTAAACATGAGAAAGTTAAAAATGCATCATGGTTAAGAAATGAAGGAGGGTTTATGGTAGCTTGGATATAGCGAGGTTAACACATTTGGACATAATTAAAATATAGGACAGTCCTTTATTTTTATGGACATGGAGTAATCCCCTCTTCAAATCCTTGTCACCAGATTCTGATCACTTGTGAGAAATCCATTTATTTCCAATTGATTCATTGTTTTTTCCTTAATTTATCTTCAAAAACAATTTGGTTTCTAAGAAAAAGGAGACTCATAAGAATGTCATTTCTTTTATCAATTTGACAAGGGAACAACAACTGACTCAAATAACTAACAACCTCTCATCAAACACATTACAATCCTAATATATATATATATATATATATATATATATATATATATAGAGAGAGAGAGAGAGAGAGAGAGAACTGAGGTGGTTACAAAGGATTCTAGAATGTATTAGGAAACTGCCAATTTTAACCCACTCATACAAAAGAGTCTATGCATTTAGAAACAAGTGTAGAGGGTTGGAGAGATTTGGTGCAAAGGATGTATAAGTCGTCTCCTTGGACTCTGTATACTAAATCTTTTATATGTACTCGGGATTCCATAATTTTTGGTCATCTACAGTTTCATATTATACTAAACACGTCTCTACACCTATATTTAGACAAAATTGGGCCACAACACATTTCATAATAAAAAAAAGTTACAACCTGTAGTTATATCGATTTTCGTTGAAGGTGACTTCTTCACCAAATCCTAGGTCTATCCCTCCCTGATCTCCTTCAACCTTAATCTTTCACCAAGTTCTTAGACTACTGGCCAAGGGGAGCTATGAACAAAGGCTCTAAACAACCCTAGGAAACTTATACCTACAACTTGTAGAGAAATTATGAGCTTCTCTGATCTAAAATTGAAGAAGACTTGAAAAAATTGAAAAATTATTGCAAGTGAAATGTTATGTGTTTAAAGCAACAGGATCAATTTGCAACACATAAATTAAGGATTACTTATGCAAAATACACATAGACAGCAGCATAAACATTGAACATAAACACATGTGCACAACAATTGATAAAGGAGTTCACCCCTCTTATGGGCTACATCTCCTGGTCCAGCTTCCAATGGATCATTATTATTAATTGATCAAAAGGTGCTCAAAAACATGTCTTACAATGCTCAAACTGACAAACCAACTGCTCCAATGGCTTCCCAGCATCCCAAAACCCCTGTCTGGGCTCTTTCAACACCTGAAACGGTCGAAAAATGAGAAAGATAGGCCTCCTGGAAGTCTCCTTCTCCAAACTTGTTGTCTCTGGTTCTACAATTCACACCGCCTTGAGAAAACCTAGCTCACATGCTCATTTAAGCGCAAAAACCCAGCACCAGGTGCAACCGTGCCAACGGTGCAAACCGTAGGATGGTTAAGTTGCCTCCAGCCCCTAACCGCCTCGGCACCTGGGCGTATGGCGCATGTGACCAAAGGCTGGGCAAAAAAGTGGTTTTACCGTTTGAACCATGCAACGGTGTACCCCCGCACTCCCACTCGGGGTCATATGGTAACCGTGGGGTAGGTTACAAAATGTGCGCGCAAATATACAACTGCGCACATTATACAATGGTATAACCGTTACAATGGTTTATGTGTTAATAAAACTGTGGGTCAGGGCTAAGCCCTGACCCGACCCCCCTCCATTTTCAACATTAAACAATGTTAAATATATAAATTGCCATAAACCTAACAAGGCTCATATGGCGGCATACTGGTTAGCGGAGGTTTGTCAAGTCTTTATCAATGGGGGAGGTCCAGGGGTCGAACCCCGCGGACTCCCATAGAACTTTTACATATAACCATACAATAGGGGGGACACGTGGCACGTGTCAACACGCTACTCACCAACAATCGACCAATAAGAACGCACCATGTCATCCACCTTCCACATCACCGTACGGACTGTACGGACAGGTACAGTCATCATCCCAAAAAAATTTGCATGTTTGCCTTGGCGAACAGATCGCGATATCTTCTCCATATGGACTCTGTTTGAGAAAGTAAATATATCGCTGGAATCAAGAAGACAAGATGGACGTAATGGCACTATTTTCGTCGCATTCCGAGCACCTTGAAAATTGAGCAAAATTTGATCCCCTTATCACACCTCTTCATTGGGAATCTTTTGGACCTCCAAAAGACTATCTCAGTCTATGTGAATATGAGAGTATAGTTCCCTCACCCTTCCAACCTCAATCCACTTGTCCTTGCTTGGATTCGTCCCTTTAAGACCAACTCGCAAATACTCCACATTTCCTCGCTTCGAAGTTCACATCCTTCTGTCAAGTATGGTGTCTTCCTGCAATTCTATTAGATACTCTGGAGAAAAATCATCTATGGAAGGAATTTGAACATGCTCTCCTTGATCATCAATCAACGGAGGCTCATACAACTTCAAATTCTCAATATTAACAACTGCATATATCTGCATATATGGAGGCAAATCTAAACGAAAAGCATTGTTACCAATCTTGCCGACAATTTTGAAGGGACCATATCGAATTGGTTTCAACTTTTTACCTTCTCCTTTAAGCCTCTCATTTCTGATGTAAAGCCACACTTCATCACAAACTTCGAAACTGTGATCAACACGATGCTTGTCATGTCTCGCTTTGTACTTGGCCTGACTCTTTTCCAACTGCTCTTGCACCACCTGATGTATCGACTGAATTTGTTCAACGAACTTCTCTGCCCGATCAATATCATACTGCCCATCAACAACAATATCTTTATCAAATATAAAATCTAAAGGCGACTTGGGCAAATAGCCAAAACATGTCTCAAATGGTGACGTTTGAGTCGAAGAGTGCTTAGCTCGATTGTACGCATGTTGAATGTAGTGTAAATGTTCATCCCAAAGCTTAGGATGCTTGCTGCAATAAGCATGAAGAAGATATACCACTGTACGATTCACCACCTCTGTCTGACCATTTGTCTACGGATGAAAAGTTGTGCTCTTCTTAAGCTTGGTGTCCATGAGTGCCCACAAACTCGACCAAAAACTCCCAACAAATCGAGAATCCCGATCAGAAATGATGGACTTGGGCAAACCAAAATGCACCCAAACATTTTGAAAGAACAACTGTGTCGTTTGTTCTACTATTACCTGCTTAGTACAAGGCATCAAAATACACATCTTGCTAAAACGATCAACCACAACATAAAGATAATCATGACCCTTTCTCGACATAGGTAAACCACCAACAAAATCCATGGAAATACTTTCCCAAGGGCAAGAAGGAACTAGAAGTGGAGTGTACAAACCCAACTTTCAATTACTTGGTTTACTTGTAGCACACAACGAACATCCCCAAACATATCGCGAAACACTTTCATTCATCTTAGGCCAGTAACAATATCTTTGCAAATTTTCCACTATCTTGCCTACACCAAAATGACCAGCAATAAGAGAAGAATGTGCTTCTCTTATGATGTTGATTCTTTCTCCCTGTGGAA
>ML777401.1:1110415-1144466 GCA_009831015.1 Picea engelmannii | reverse complement strand
GAGTCGTGAGGACGAGTTGTTTAAATTCGGCCACCGGTTCTTTCCTTATCAGGGCTCATAGGTCATTGACGGGGCACGCGACTTCGGGCCTCGCGACCTCGGGACTTTGGGTCTCAGGAGGGGGGACGACTGACGACCGAGGCGCGACGTCACGAGAATCGAGACCGCGGGATCGACATTTCGGGATTTCTGAGTCCGGGTGTGGGAGGACACATCCTCCGAGCGGCGAGAAGCGAAGGAAGAGTCAACGTTGACTTTCCTCGGTCTCGGGAATCCGAGAAAAAGACATTCGACGTCGGGATTCGCGAGAGGCGAGACTCTGATTCTTCTCCCCAGGCAAGTTATAAAGGGGGAAGCGTGTGTGAGAGAGACTGTGGGTTGTGAAACCCCGGAAAGGGGAGGAAGAGTGTCAACTCTTCGGGCCGCGGATTTGTGAAGGTCCTGGTGGGGCGACCGTGCTCGCGAGGGGCAGGGTGGCCGTCAAAAAGAAAAAACAATAAATAAGTAAAACAACACACCAACTCCACAAAAATGTCTCAGTATGGAAGGAAAAAGAATACTTACCTCAATACTAGCAACTTTAAATCCATATTCAACACATAGATAAGTATTGTATATGAGACCATCTAGAACCAACTTATCAACTTTATTGTATATTTGTTTTAATGGACCAATCTTAGTATCATACTATGAATTAGTAATAATGGCAACACATGGTTTGTTAGGATTCAAAACTACTTGCACATGATGCAGTTGACCTTGAGGAGGGATACAATATTTTCAGGAACTTAAAATTGAAATCTTCCCTTTTGTTGAATGACAAGAAATATCAAACCAAAATATGTGTTTTCATGGAAATAATAACACTCAAGAGAAGTACCATGATTCCAAATAAAATTTAAGGAAAGAACACACACATGCATGCATAGTCTTGCATATGAGGGAAAGTATTTTTCAATATGGTATGTGGAACCATGAGACTTCCATGATACAAATGCATAATTAACATATACATAAGCTAGAGAAGAGAGTTGAGTAACAAATCTGTCAAGATTTTCTCCTTTATCGTCCTCCCCCTGTTTCATGGAAGAGATACAATTATTTTCAAGAAGAGGTATTTAGCTTCATAAGTTATAAAGGAAATGGATATATTCAATCATTTTCAGTTGATCAGTGCTACTGGACCCTTTCTTTCCAACTATTTTATTGTTTTATCCTTAATTTATCTTAAAAACAATTTGGTTTCTAAGAAAAAGAGAGAATCATAATAATGCCATTTTTTTTATCAATTTAACAAGGGAACAAAATTAACTTGGATTTTTTTTTTTATTATAACTAAGAATCATATGGTCTTTGGAAAATCTTTGTTGTAG
Source organism: Picea engelmannii (assembly GCA_009831015.1). Classification (NCBI taxonomy): domain Eukaryota; kingdom Viridiplantae; phylum Streptophyta; class Pinopsida; order Pinales; family Pinaceae; genus Picea; species Picea engelmannii. The sequence goes on along the minus strand of ML777401.1, from coordinate 1,143,093 downwards.
TTCTCAGAATTGGCAAAATCAATACCATGGAAAAAAGATGAGTTTGGTTGATTCCTGCAAACAAAACTAAAGTACTTTTCATGAGCACACTAGGGTTTAAGTAGATTCTACTAGCCAAGGTTAAAATGGATTCTTCTAAAATCAAATAGTATAAAAAGATTATATTATCTATTACCTCTTTCATGTTATATATAGTTCACACCTCTTTTTGTGCATGTGTGTTGTAAGATAGGCCAAATTGAAGTATTTTAAAAAATAATTACTTTGGCATTGAACTATTGTTTGAGGGAATTTAGAGAAGGGTTACTCATATCCCTCAACAAAGGATTGACACTTTATTGATATAGAAAAGGAAAATATTATTCTTGTTTCCTTATCTAAGACTAATACAAACATCGAAATATTCAATGGAAGGATAGAGAAATATATATGAATATTTTTTAGTTCCTTTGGTTTGTTTGTCGAACAAGAGGAAGAGCTATCAACATCATAATTCCTTGGACATTTGTACACATGCAAATAACAACACCTTTACTCTTTATTTGGAAAATTCTATTCTACAAATTGACTTCAACTTGCATACAAATATTTAATGTAAACATGAATACAATTTCATGAATTGGACTACAGAAATAAACCATGAGCATATATGAATTCATATAACATGCAATTGGGGGAGAAAAAAGAAGAGAGATATGCATTTTTTTGGCTCTATGATATACCTAAGGTCTACAAAAGGTGACCAACACAAACTCGATGTAGTCTAATGCATTGACTAATAGAAATAAAAATAATCACAATAAAGACAATAAGAGACAGATAATTCAGATACATCACAAACACGTATACATGAGAAAAATTGTTTTCCATTGAATTAGTAGATCGAGCATTACATAACAAATCGTGCATATAACTCATAACAAAGCATAATTATTGCGTCAACCCCAACAACAAATAACTCAAATAACTAACAACCTCACATCAAACACATTACAATCCTCATATATATATATATATATATATATATGGAACTGAGGTGGTTACAAAGGATTCTAGAATTTACTAGGGAATCTGCCAGTTTTAACCCACTCATACAAGAGGGTCTATACATTTAGAAGCAAGTGTATAGGGTTGGAGAGATTGGGTGCAAAGGATGTATAATTCGTTTCCTTGGACTATTCATACTCAAGATTCTTTGTGTACTCGGGCTTCCATAATTTATGGTCATCTACAGTTTCATCTTCTACCAAACTCGTCTCTACACCTATATTTAGACAAAATTGGGCCACAACACAGTTCATAAATAAATAAAAATTACAACATGTATTTATATCAATTTTAGTTGAAGGTGACTTATTCACGCAATTATAGGTCTATCCCTCCCTGATCTCCTTCAACCTCAATCTCTCACCAAGGTTTTATACTATTGGCCAAGGGGATACATGAAGAAAGGCTCTAAACAACCCTAGGCAACTTATACCTACAACTTGTAGAGAAATTATGAGCATATTGAGGTCAAAATATCCACACTCAAAAAATTTCTTATAGCCTCTTCCAAAGGTATTGCAAACTAATATTTTCCAACCTTAACTCCTCAAATTATACTAGGAAAAGGTGGTTAAGTTTGGTTGTGGACATGATCCAAGACGTAGAAGTGTTTAAATCCTATGTATCCTACTTGGGTCTTGTATTTTATGTACATTTTATATATCTTATGGTACACTTTGTAGGTGATTGCTTGTTTCAATTTTCCTTGATGAGGGTACCCATGGGTTTCTTAAAGAAAAAATGAGAGTGCTCATGGGTTGCCTCAAAAGTGGAGGATAGGAATATGGAAAACTTGTATAAACAATAGCCAGGAGATCTGAAAATCATGTTTGTTGATGCAAGGAAAGTGTGTATCTGGATTAATATCAATTTGGAATACTAATGACCAAATTGGTAGTATAAGATAAGGCCCCTAATATGTGAGGTCACAGGGGCAGTTGATGGTCAAAATGAATTATCAATTAGGGAGAAGACTTTTTAGAGAACAAAAGAGAAGTCCAATAGTCCCAAGATCATAAACTCAACTGCAAACATAAGACAAGGTATTAAAGAGGCAAGATTTTAGAGAACAAAGGAGAGGTCCAATAGTCCCAAGATCATAATATCATCTACAAACATAAGGCAAGGTATCAAAAAAATCTCTTCCCAAAGATAGGAATACCCATGCTTAGATGGAAAATACAATTATTACTACCAAATCAAGTACATTGCAAATCCATGAGACATATAAACTAGAGAATCATGGGCATGAATAAATACGTAGGGGATCCTTGCAAAATGTAATATCATGGACATGAACAGATAAACAAAGGATCTATGTATAAGTGTACATCCAGAGGACAACTTAGACTATAGTGTAGACAAATCATCTATGTTAGGATTTATCCCTTGGTAAATAGGTGAAAGGTATAGTACTTCAAATCAAGAATATTTATGCAAAGGAAAATTACAACTACAACCAATAACACACATTTAAGATACATGAGTAGTTAGTTTCATGGAATATTGACTTGTATGGTTAAAAATATTAACATGTTCAAAAGTTTGAAACCCGACTTAAATGAGCTGATTTGGGGAAATAAATAAACTCAAGTCATCTGTTAGTAAATCATATATCCAACCCTTACAAGCTTTATTTTTATTTATTCCAATGCTCCAAATTAAATCATGAATCTTATAAATCAAAAATCAATAATACACATAATTTTATCATCAAAATAATAATTGCATCTAATGCATACATAACAACGGTATTTGAATGCGTAATGAAAGAAAAATTTGGGCTGAAAAATAATTTTATTATTTCCAATTGTCGCACATGTTGAAATAGAAAAAATCCACACTAGATACATATTAATATTAGATAAACATATCTGTCCTTACTTCTTTTGATTTTTTGCATTATCATGCTTTATACTCAAAATAATGTCCATAGTTGTCTTTTGGTGCTCTCTTGTTTGTGAATGTTTTTCTAGTCCTTCAACAATATAGAAATGGATTTGACATATTCGACCCCACCCAATGCTTCCTGGTTTCCTCTTCCTTCTAAGATCCATACGCTCAATATCATTTGGCATTTGACCTTTCTTATCACCAAAATTAAACCAAGATAGTAATGAAAACATGAACACGCAGATACAAATCCCATCAAATAAATAATAGAGTATGCTCCAAAACATAACACATAAATTAGTCATAACAAACTTAAATGATTACCATTTGTTGAAATCCACCTTCACCGGGAATGCCTTGCATAGGAACATTGGCACCAAAGTTGGTTGTCATCTCACCAATCATCGTGTGATTGGCTAATGGTCGAGCTCCACCTAGGGCTGGACCAGAGGAATTAAAAGGTGACATCCTATTTCCAACACCCATTGGATGTTGTCTGGGCTAGAAGGTATTGTGCATTGTGCTAGAATGAAATACAAAATATTATTTCTTTGTTCATCAAAGCCAAGTCAATTTTGACTAAAATACCCTATAGTGTGTGAATGGAAAGACGGTCCCCCAACTTGAGATCCAAAACATATTGTTGGACCACCCATTGGACCACCTATTGGACCAACATTTTATCTACCTAATGATGGAGACATGTAATCTTTCCCTAGACATTTTGGCAGAGCCAAAGGATCCACTCGACTACGGCCAAATTACAAACTGGATCCCATAAAATCAAACCTTATTACAGCTTCCTTAGGTCTCTTTCCCATAATATCTTCATGGATTCTAGGAAGCCTTGATCCATGTCCAATCTATGATGAAAACATTGATGGCCCTTCACTTCCTAATGGAAATGAGCCAAGTGACTAGTATGAAGGAAATAAGTTTGAAGGACCACTAGTGAGAATTCCTATTGAACTAAAAGGACATTTAGAGTTGGCATCCAGAAAAAAAAAAAAAAACATGGGGACTCATTTCAAGAGGCCTTGAGGTAGAAGTAATTTGATAAGAAATTGGTGTGGTTGTTGGATGAATCTTTTCATGGCGTGTTGAAGGAAACAACTCATCAACATTCAATGGTAACTAACCATCAAACTATCTAGTCTTATGTTTTATTGAATTCTCTTGAAATTCCTTCTTATCTGCAACTTGTCTGTTAGTTTCTTGATTCATAGGTTGAAATTAACCTTCTTCACCTATTATTGGAGGAAATAAAGGAGCATGCATTCATATGAGGAAATTAAGGAGCCTGCATTTATAATTACAATGTGATTTATTTATATGGAAACCTTTAGTTTCTTTTTTTTTTGGTAAGTGAGTGTGAGTATCTGTATTACTAAAAAATACTAATATACCAAAAGAGAAAACTCCCTAGTCTGCCAAAAAGGAAACCAACCCAGGGGTTCCGTAGTTGCGTTCTTTGAGATAGAAGAGGGGTATGGCTGGACCGCCACATTAGGAAATTGGTCTGGTCCCATCATATCCATTTTTTACAAGCTAATCATAACAAAACCATAAAAAACACAAGACAACAATTAATACTGACCCAGTAAAATTCACTAATCATTGGCTACCCGGAGCTAGTCCAGGATTATGAGATTCTTCTTTCCATATTTTGCCTTTTCCTTTCTCTCCTCCCTCTGGGCCATAATGTGGGTCTTCCTAATTTAGGCTGGTGCTCTATTCCCATCAGCAGGTGTGATGTCCATATGATGGATGTAACGCAAGTATAAGTGGAATTGGGCAGTCATTCACTCTAGCTTCTCCTTCTGATTCTTCTAGTCCTATGCAATTCAATTTGTACTAGTGTCCAGGTTACTGAGGTGACTTGGGATTTCTTTTAGAAAAAAAAATTGAGCCTTGTTGCCCTTCTGGCTGGAAGATTTCTTTTCTTTTCTCACTTTTCCTATTAACATATTTTTCTACCATTCCATCTCTATCGTCTTATGGTAGAGGGTTTCCCTGGACTGCATGGTCCCTAGGTTCGTTATCCAGTCTACTTCCTGGCTCAGTTCCTCTCAGGCTTTTCCCTTGCACTTGGCAGTGATTTCCTTCTCCCACTTGGTGATAGTCGATTGTCCTTTCAGTTCGACCAACGCCTGGAAGGTGCCCTTGGCATCTCAAGTTGCTTGCTCCATCCTTGAAATCTTCCTATGGCTTGTTAGATTTTCGTCCATCTGGGTGTTTTCTTTGATGTGCGTTTTCTTCATATGCACCATATTGGATGGCTTGTGGTGGTTCTTTCCCTGAATCCTCCTCCTGTTCCTATTAAACTAGGGGTTCCTTCTTGTCAGACCCTTGTTTTTGTGGTGGCTTTTGTTGCTTCACTTTTTTCGACTGCATCTATTCCTAGTGCTTCACCTCTTATGGAAATTCTCTTGCTGCAAACTCGTCCTTCCAATCATGGTCTTCCCATAGAGGTGGTCCTTCTCATCCTTTTTATTTGTCCCAGTATGTGTGACCATGACAATTTGTTCATTATCCCTACGCCAGCCATTGCCCCTGCTCATTGTGTAACCAAATTTTATCTTCCCCATACTTGTTCTTGGGAGGGGTGTGACCCTACTAGTGCATGGTAACATCTTTTGTCCTACGTCACTCACAGTCTGCTGTGTCCCATTTGTACTTTCCACTTCACTAACCCTCCACTTATTCCTACTGATGTGACCTTGATGTCATACCCCCATCTGTTGTGTAGTCTGATCCTGCATTGTAACTTGTAATTGGGTCTTGGCCATGAAGATTCTGCTTGGATTCGTTGTGTCCGCCTATTTTCCTTGCACCACTCCTCTCGATGTGACCTTCCGTACTTAAGTTGTTGTCGTGGTCTTTTGTCGCTAGTCGTATGCAGTCTTTTCTGAATTAACTGTTTGGGATGTTTCTCCAGGTGGTTTCTAACTTTGATCCTTCATTGCTAACCCCTTCATTAGTGATTATCTCCACTAGGCCATTCGCTGACCTGTGTACCTAGCACAACTCCATTGTGTTCGTCTTTTGCATATGCTCCTGGATTTTTTGCAGGGAGTGTGCTAAGCACCGGTGTCTCTAAAATTTTCCCACTTTGATGCCATTTTGGAGTCTCTTCACCATTTTGATTACCAAAGTGGAGTCACCTTCCACGATAGTGTTTGTCATCCTTTCATGGCTTAGAATCTCGAGGCCGATCTCCAGGGATTCGAATTCCACTGCGTTGTCAGTTGACTTTCCCATACTCTCAGAGTACAGCCGGATTATGTTGTCGCCACTATCCCTGATAACCCCACCCATTCCTATCATGCCTGGGTTTCATTTTTCCACCTCGTCGAAATTCAACTTGAGGGACCCTGCTGGAGGGGGATTCCAATTGCGCTCACCTAGTTGGAGTTGCGGTGGTCATCCTATTTGCGTGCGATTACGCCCGTCTTTTAGGTGAAAATATTTTAAGACTCTATAGTCCTGACCTATGAGTTGCACTTTCCCATTCTGGTAGTTGTGGCTCTACACCATTTCTCTTGTCATGGAGATTATTATTTCTTTGATTTTCCCTTCCAAAAGGATTTCATTCTTGAAGATGTGTCGGTTCCTTTATTTCCATATTTTCCATATGATCATCCCAGGAATGAGAATCCAGCATAGATTCACCTCTTCATTTTCACTGTAACTCTCATTCCAGTTGTTCATGGTTACGCAGATGTTACCTCAGATCCTATTGTACTATCAAAAAATACCTATCGCCCAGTCCCATATCTCTATTGTGTAGATGCATTCATCGAGGAGATGATTCATTGTTTCTTCCTCAGCTTGACAGAGGTGGCACCATGATGGACCTATGAAGCCCCTTTTCCTTAGGTTTTCCCAAGTTAGAATTCGGCTGTGAAGTACTAACCATTTAATTTTTTTTATTTTTGGCCACTGGAGGCTGCTCCAAATCTTATCCCATAGTTGTGTTGGGTATTCTTGGTCTTGGTCCACGATGTAATGTTGGGCTTCCTTCAAGTTTAATTCCCTGCCATTTTTTCGACCCCATCTTAATTGGTCTTCTTCTTCCGAGACTGCAAATTTCCTTTTCCTCAAGTCCTCCTCCACCTCTTTCTCTATGGTTGTGGTCCGATCTCTAGTTTGGGAATTGAGATTGTCCTAGATTCTCCATCTATTTCGATCTGTTTCTTGCTTCCAATAATGGTGGACGTTGGTTTTTCCTTGCGCGATCATGACCTGTTGGAGTTCCTCCCTATCTGGATTTCCCATCTTGGGTTCCTGTTGCTAGGCATCCTCCCAGAATTTGGTTGTTTTACCATTCCTTACTACCTAGAAACTGTGTGTCTGGACACAGGTTTTATTGTGCCAAGCTAGGTTCCAGATGGATGATCCCTCCCCGGTGACCATAAAACAAATTCGATCCTGGTCGTTTATGTCTGGGGCATACTTGGCCTTCCAGAGGGTTTCCCATGGGGTATAATTTTCTTTAACCCATCGCCACCAGAGTTTCACCCCATAGGCTTCATTGGTTACTTGTGGATCTTGTAGCCCCAATTCTCCTTTGCATTTTGGCTTGCAAACCTTGTCCCAAGCCACCAGGGCCCATTTTTTCTTTGTTTTCACTCTTCACCATAGGAAGTCCCTTTGGATGGTCCTTATTTTTTGTAGTATTCCTTTGGGGGTGGGAAATACAGACATCATATTGGTTGGAATTGCTTGCAGAACCACCTTGGTCAGTACCAGTGTCCCCGCAAGGTTGAGGGATCTGTACATCTAGTTTTTCACCCTCTCATGTATCGTGTTAAGAACTCCTTACCAAGTTTCCATTTTGTAAGCTTTGTTTTTCAGGGGGATGCCCAAGTATTTAGTTGGGAGATTTTTGCACTCAAAGCCCAAAATATTTGCCAGGCTTCTTTGGATTACAGGGTTGGTGTTGAAAAAATAGATCATCTATTTGGAATGGTTGATCTCATCTCTTGAGGCTTCCCCAAACTTTTTTAAGATCCTTTTGAACATTTTTTCTTCCTTGAACATGGGTATTCCATGGAGTAAGGTGTCATCCACAAACTATTGGTGTGTGGAAGTAGTGTAGTTTTTGAAAGGTTTGAGGCATGTTATTTCTCCTTCTGTTGTTGCGCTTTTTATGCTTCGACTAAGACCGTCCATCATCGGGATGAACATGAAGGGGGATAGCGGGTCTCCTTGTCTGATGTTTCTAGTGGGCCAGAAGGGTTTGGATGGGGCTCCATTTATCAGGAGCGAGTAACTTGTCATTGAGACTAGGCTGATAATCCAATTGATCCAGTCTTGGGTGAAGCCAAAGGCTTACAGAGTCTTAACCATGTAGTGCTAGATAATTTTTTCATAGGATTTTTCTAGGGAAAGTTGTATTATCATCCCCCCTCTCCTCTATGTTTTAAGGGTGTGGATTAGCTCATGGGAACGGATGCTGTTGTCCATGATTTGTCAGCCTTCCAAAAAACCTGCCTGTTCTTGTGAAATCAGTGTGGGTAGGAGGGGTTTCAATCTATTGGATATGACTTTAGAGATTATCTTGTAAACCACATTGCATAAATCTATGGGTTTATAGCGGTCATGGGTCCTTGCTTCATTTTCTTTGGGGATTAGAGTAATCATTGTGGCATTTAATGCTTTTAGGATGGAGGTCGACCGTCTAGAGTCCTCCACCACCCTATAAACATCATTTTTGACCACTTCCCAATAGGCTTTGAATAATTCCACTGTGAAACCATCTAGACCTGGGGCTTTCCCGTTGGGCATCTCTTGAATCACTTGATCAATTTCCTCCTTAGCTATGGGTTTGTTTGGGTTGTTATTTTGTACCTCGATGACTAGACGTGGGATTTGTTTTGTTATCCTTTGGATGGCCTCTGTTCGGTCTTTGTTGGGTTCCTAGGCTATCTCATGGAAGTGACTTACTAAGGTATTTTCAATCTCCTTGTGGGATTCTCGCTCGATCCCATCTTCATCCTTAATTTTTAGGATTTTGTTGTGGGCTCTTTTGGCAATGGTTGTTCTATGAAAAAACTTGGTGTTACTCTCTCCTTCCTTTATCCATTTGATTTGGGATTGTTGGCGTCATAGAATTAATTCCTGTTGGCATCTTCCTTCCCATTCCTAGGTCATTTGGATCTCTTCCTTTTTTCAGTCCTTTGTGTAGCCCTCCGCTATGAAAACTTCCTGAAGTCTTCTCATTCTGTCTTCAATATTTTTATTCTCTTGGTTTATGTTGCCAAAAATTTCCTTGTTCCACTCCCTGAGCTTATATTTGATGTACTTTAGTTCTTATAGAGTTTGAACATCTGTGTCCCTTGCTCTGGTTGTTCCTCCTGCCACCACTAGTTGATGTTCTCCTTGAAGGTGGGGTGTTCAATCCAGAATTTCTCAAATCTGAATGGTCTATTCTTCGAGGTGGTTGGGAAGTCTGCTTCCAGTTGGACTGACCAGTGATCAGAACCCCCCTAGGGAAAGATGTTGCAATCTAAGGTTAACCCCTGCATAATGATGGATTCTGACACCGAGAATCTTTCTAGTCTTGTCGCAACCTAATGTTGATTTATCTGTTTATTGTTCCAAGTGAATTGTCTATTATTGGTTATGATTTCCACCATCTTTGTTGTGTTTATGAACGTTGAGAATTCTTCCACATCTCCATCCAATCTCCTGGTGCCTCATTTTTTTTCCACAAGTGATGTGATGATGTTGAAGTCCCCTGCCAAGATCCAGTGGAGGTTTTTGGAGCGGGGTTTTAGGTCTTCTAGGTCTAGAAGCATTCTTCTCTTTTCCTCTAGCATCTGGGGTCCACACACATTAGTGCATAGAATCATCTTCGTATTCCCAATGATTTGCATGTTAACCAAAAGTGTGTGCCTGGTAGCCTCAACTGCTATTAGGTTCATCACTTGTTAGTTCCACAAGGTGAGGATTCCTCTTGCCATCTGATGTCCTTCGACAACCAACATCTTGTACTTGCTCCATTATTTTTTGCTAATTGTTTCCATTTTGTCTACAGTGCATTTTGTCTCTGGGATGAAACAGAGGTCCAGTTGTTCCTTCCTAAGTCTATTTCTAATAATTCTCTACTTTCGTGGGTTGTTTAGGCCTCTTATATTCCATGTTATAATATTCATTTAAACATGTGGGGGGAAGTTGGGAAAGAGATTTTTTATCTTACCTGAGTTTATCAGCAGAGTTCCTAGTTCCTGTAGGGCTACGTTTTTTGATTTCCTACCTTTTTCCTTCTCATATGCTTGAGTGGGAGTTGTGGTTGTCCTTTGTCTGCTTTGATTCATAGGTGTCCTATCTCCCCATGTGTGCGCTTGAGCCCTATGGATTTGGATTTCTCCCTTAGGAGGAACAAGTATTGGATGTGATCTAGTTGCTCCACTGGTAAATTGTCTACGCCCTGCCTTTTCCATTTCTCCAGTATGTTTGGGAGATCGATCCCTTCACTTTCCAAAATGTCTCTAAGATTAGGATATTTTTTTACTACCTCGCTTGGAGTCATTTCCGTGTCTCTGTTTGCCTCCTTCATGGGGGTGGGTGTATCTCTAGTTTCTCCATCCATAGGAGTTGCGCTACCCCCCTGTCCCATCTCCTTTCTTGGGATATTTGTATCCTCATTTGTTGCTTGTTCCCTAGTTTCTTTAGATTTTTTATTTTCCTTTCCTCCTTCCTCCTCTTTGTTGGTCTTGTCCTGTCCTTCTACTTTATTCCTGGCCTCTAGATTGCTCCTTGTTGGGGTTTTACTTTGTTTCTTGTTAGATCTTTTTTGTGGTTTTGTTTTATAAACCCCTCTTCATCCTGCAGTAGTTTGGTGTTTTCTGCTTCTTTCTTTTTAATGATCGTACATTCTCTCATTAGGTTTCCATGTTCATGACATCTCCTGCATCTGAAGGGGATCTACTCATAGTCAATGTTTTGTATCCATTCCTCATCCCTGAATTCTAGGATTATGGCTTCTGGGAGTGCCCCTGACACATCCATCTCTATGCAGATTCTTGCGTAGGAGGTGTATCATCCTTTTATGGTTGCTTCTGATGTCGTCATGTATTTTCCCATTTTGTTCCCTATTACTTCAAAGGTGGAAGGTAACCAGTAATCTAACGACAAGGAGTAAAGTCTCAGCCATACAAGTACATTTTTGAAAGTTTCTTTTTTTGGGGAGAAGTTTTCCTTCCATGGTCACATGTACAGTCCTACTGAGGCGTGGAAGTATGCCCCCCCCCCCCTCAAATATCTTATCCCTATCTTTTGGGTTCATGAAACCTGTTGTAAAGAAGCCTTTTGAGCCTAGGTGAAGATCCACTTCTCCTCTTGGATTCCATTGATATTTAATCCAATTGAGCAGCATTCTTTTTGTGGGACACAAACCCATAAACTTGCATATTAGTGCATGCGTCTTCATCTGGTACCTATAGAGTTGAGTTTGTGGATCATCCAGTATTACCTTGGGTATCATTGTTGTATTTGGTTTACATGGGTTGCGCCCTTCTGCCCAATTGGGGCTCGTCGTTTCTTGTGTAGAATTCTGAGTTTCTCTAGATTCTTCCCCCATGCCATCGCTTTTCCTCTGGTTTATTTCCTGACTCTTTTCCGGTTCTGATCTTGAGGTTCTTGTCATTGGTGCCTTGAAACCTACACCTTGTGGGCCTTTCCCTATGTCTACTACTACATGCTTGTATGAGGGGGTTCCATTACCTCCCCCCTTGGTACTCATGATGTCCTCTGTTGTATCTATGACTACCAAACCCTAGCTTGCAGTTGCTCCAGTTTTGATGTCGTTGAAGTATCAAAACCTGCAGTTTCTTAACACAACATTTAATTTTTTATAATTCGTCTATGGTAGAATTAGTCTCATTGAATCAGATGGAAGTTCTTAAGGAATCTCATCTCTAATATTCTTTCACCACTAGTTATTATAACAACAAGTGGTTAGTGGAGAATGGTTAGCATTAAAATTTCCTATTTTATTAGAGGAGTGGGGCACCAAGTTTCTAAGGTTCCGAACTTCCTCAAGCCACCTCGACCCTCATTCCATTTTCGGAAAATAGGTCATGAAAAAGTTGGGGGGAATTAAACATATAAGCAAGGATATAAACATATAAGATTTGGAAGAATCCTCATCATTGAGTTTAATGTAACTAACTAATGCATGAAATAAATACTAAACAATGTAACTATCTAATGACGCAAGATAAGTAAATGATTTGTACCTTGTCAAAAATGTGGTGTGGATCATGGAGGTGAATGCCCTTCAAACCTGCATATGTCAAAGAAAATAATAGTTTAAATGAATGAATAATAACTAAACATCTATAAGCTTTCATTTGAAAAAGAGAATTAAATGTTATATGAGTGAATAATAATTAAACGTGTACGACGATCTAGAAATACTAAAGGGGAATACCTCAATTTATGAGCTCATCTTAGTTTCGAGAATAATTTATTCTGTACTAAACAAGACCAACCACATGAAGGTGGAAACTCGTTTCCCCCCACCCCCTACTCACATCACTCTCAATTCCCCATACCCAATCATGCATAACAAGTAGAAAAAAAAAATTAAAGGTAAATGAAAGAAAGAAGGTACATGCAATACAAAACATATAATATTCATGCACAACTAGAAAAAAAAAAAAATTCAATAATTTATATTAATAAAATTTATCCTTATCCCCAAGGTGTAGGAAAGTCAGTGATGGAGTGTGTTGTTAAGGCACTCTGTGATGTTAAGTTACCGGTTGGAAACCTGCGGGGAAAATAAATCTAGCCATGTTAAGGGTTGGTGTGCCTCATGCCGGGTGCGATCATTGGGTGATTTTGACGGCTTAGATGCCCCTAAGTCGTGGTTTCTTAGCCACAAGCTAGTCCCATAGGTCATGGACAAACTAGCAAACAAAAAATAAAATAAAATTTGTCCCAGAAATATGTACAGTCACTTCTTTTTTTGTTTCTTCTTTTTTTATAAAGTTCATTAGTATATCATCATCACATTCATCTCAATCCCATCCATAATCTATTGGATCATTTTTTGTTGTTGGAATGCGATGGCTCATCTCAAGAATTCTACTACTTCTAGTAGCAGGACATGGATGTTGTTGCACTACAGGGGCATCCACTACAATAAAAAAATTGTTAAAAGGAACATGGTTATTTATTATTCATAGAAGTGTTTCATTATTAAGAATATCATTACTATGTTTTTTACCTGGAGGAGTAGTGGACACCATTGGTTGGATTGTCGTTTTTTCCTCTCCAAGCACCCTCATCTACATGATCTACCATTGAAACAAGAAAATTTATAAGTACACCATCAGAAGGAAATATTTATAATCGTCATATTATACATTTTATATTAAATACACACATACCATGATGGGTTTGAGAACCACTAGTATCATGGCGTTGTTGTCCACCACCGTCAAATGAACCAATGTTGAGTGTCTTCTTAAAACAAATAGACACATAATTAATTGATGGGTTAGATCAATAGTCAATATATTTGAAAAGTAATCGACAACGACAATCTTGTGATTTTATTTACCAACTCATTTGAAGGGTCAACTTGTGTCTATCATCCCTTCCTTTGTTGATTTTCCACCACATATTGAAACTCGAACTTGAAGTCTAGCATCAAGTCTTCTTTGGTGGTGGTAGTGTTAAATGTATCACCCTACATCGCATGGCATAAGATATGGATTTGTTCTTACTATTTGCAATTAGATAAGATATCACAATTTTTTCTGTAGAACTAGACAAAATTCAGAATATTTAATTTGAAATATCATATATTACATTCCAAGGCCAGGTGGTGTCTTCCCATCATTTCACAATGCACTCTCTTTTGTGTCCTCCGGTATATTCTTCCATTCCCTATAGAGAATGGCCAGAGGACGATCATACTTCGGGTTATTTTTCAATTGAATCCTATATTGATCTCTGACATATTTCAAATATGTATCAACCCTCAAGGTGATTTCATGTAGTATTCCAGTTATAAAATAGTATGCAGAACAAAAATAATTATCTATAAATGGCAGAGAAACAATGATATAACCAAAATAATACCAAAATAACAACAAAAATAGCACTTTGATTACTGAGAGAAATGTTCACTTGCCTCTTCTAGAGGGAAACCTTGAGTACAGTGAAGATCTATTACAATAATATCCAAAACAAAACTTCCTATGCCCTTTACTCTTATTTATACTAAATCTATCTATCCAAAAGAACAATCTAGAGGAAGATCCTTCTAGAAGTGGAAGCTTCTATTAGGTCTTCTTACAATTGACTTATTCCTCCTTATTTCTAGGCCTTATTAGTATTGAACTTTATTACATGGAAATATATTATTCTACCCACCTGAGGGGTTAGGTAGGTTAGGTCCCTAACATGCCCTCCCCCTTAAAATTAGCCTTGTCCTCAAGGCTTGAGATGAGGAAATTGTTGTAGAATGCTAGCTGGCTCCCAGGTGGCATCAGCTGGAGTTGTATCTTTCCACTGAACTAACACTTCCTTAATGGTGCTTTGATGAAGACAACACTCACTCTAGTCCAAAATGGCTTGTGGATGCAACTAGATGGATCCTTCTTCAACCAATTTGGGAAGTCTGGTTTGATTTTGGCACTTAGTGCCATTCACCTTCTTTAAGAAAGACACATTAAAAACAAGATGGAGCTTGGAAGAACTAGGCAAAGTCAAATGATAGGCCACCTTTCCCACGTGCTTGAGAACTGTATAAGGACCATTAAATTTGGGTGCCAGTTTTTGAAAATGTTCATCTTTGAGTGAAGTTTGTTTATAAGATTGCAGGATAAGAAATACCTGGTCACCTTCAACAAATTGACGTTATGAGCGAACTTGATCATCTTGTTTCTTCATGCGATTCTAAGCCATAACCAAATTCTCTTTGAGGGTATGGAGAATAGCCTTTGAAACTATAAGTTTTTTGTCAACCACCTGAACCTTTGAGACACCTGACATGTAGGAGAGAATGAAAGGTGGTTTTTGTCCATATACTGCTTCAAAAGGAGTCATGTGAGTAGTGGTATGGTAAGAAGTGTTGTACCACCATTTAGCTAATGGTAACCATTGAGCCCAATGATTTTTCCTTTTAGAGAAAAAACACCTCAAATAAGTCTCCAATCACTTCTTGACAACTTCAGTTTGACCATCAGCCTAGGGATGATAGGTTGTGTTGAGATGCAATTGGATTCCCTGTAGCCTTAATAGTTCTTGCCAAGCATTGTTGGTGAAAGTGGTGTCTTGATCAGAAACAATAGAATGAGGTATGCCATGAAGCTTGAAGACATGATCCATGAAAATTTGAGCCATAGTGGATGCAGTAAATGGATGTGGCAGAGCACAGAAATGAGCATACTTGGAAATATGATCAACTACCACCATGATGACTGAATTACTTCCTCATTTAGGTAACCCCACAATGAAATCCATAGAGATGTCTCTCCAAATAGTGGGTGGAATTGGAAGCGGTTGAAGTGTGCCAGAGGATTTGATTGTTTATCCCTTGTTACATTGACAAACATAACATTCGGCCACAAAAAGTGTGAATGTCCTTTTTCATACCATCCCAGAAAAAAGAATGTTTGACCCTGTCATAGGTTTTGGTAAATCCCGAGTGCCCAGTTGTGGGAGTAGCATGAAGCTCAGAAAGCAATATGGATTTAAGTTGTGACTGTTTACTTAAATACAAATGACCTTTGCAGAAATCTCATAATTGTGCCAAAATTACCCTGGGGAAACTGCAGAATTGTCTTGCAACTGTTGGATCAGGTGCAAAATTTTAGGATCTTGTAGCCATTTCTGGTGAACAAATTGGAGCCAATCTGGGACAATGAAGGATAGGGAAAAAAGGGACCCTTCATCTTCATATTTTCAAGAAAGAGCATCAGCAACCACATTTTCTTTTCCTTTTTTGTAAATGATCTAATAATCATATACAAAGAGATTAGTTATCCATTTTTGTTGCATTGGAGAGGAAGGTCGTTGCTCCAGGAAATACTTGAGGCTTTGATTATCTATCTTAATTGTGAAGCATTTTCCCAAGAGATAAGGGTGCTAGAGATATACTACATGTAGAATAGCCAACATTTTTGTTTCATAGATTGATTGGCCTAAATGGCAGTCTGAAAATTGTTTTTTGGTTAAGGCTAAAGGTTTGCCCTCTTGCATAAGGACTGGCCCAAATCCTCTCCTCGAGCCATCACATTCCAAGACAGAGGTCTTTGTGAAATTAGAAAGGGCCAAGACTAGAGTAGTGAACATAGCCTCCTTCAATGCTTGAAAGGTCTGATTAGCTACGGAAGTCCAAGTGAAAGAATTATTCTTAAGTAGAGCAGTGAGAGGCATCACAATATTGCCATAATTCTAAACAAACTTATGATAATATCATGTTAAACCTAGAAAGCCATGCAATATTTTGATGGTCTTGGGGCGAGGCCAATCCTGCATGGCTTCAATCTTCTTAGGATTCCACCCAGACACCAGCCTTGCCAAAAATATGACCCAAGTACTCAACTTTCGAGGCGCCAAAATCACATTTAGAGTGTTTGAGGAAAAGTTGATGCTGAGAGAGTAGATGAAGAACTTGATCCACATGGGAAAGATGGGATTGCCAAGTTTTACTGTAGATGAGAATATAATCAAAGAAAACTAAGACAAAATGACAAATAAAAGGATGAAAGACATGATTCATTAGGACTTGGAAGCTGGAGGGGGAATTACATAGGAAAAATGGCATGAACAAGAACTCATAATGACCCTCATGAGTTTGAAAAGAAGTCTTAGGGATTTCAGCAGCCTGCATACGGATCTGGTGATAGACTAAACACAGATCAAGTTTGGTGAAATACTAAGCACCACTCAAATCATCCAAGAGATCATCAATGACAAGAATGGGAAACTTGTCATTGATGATTAGTTTATTGAGGGAACAAAAGTTAGGACACATGCACCAAGCACCTTCTTTCTTAATTACCATGACCACAGGAGAATAATAAGGGCTGGTACCAGAGCGAACAACACCCACTTGGAGCAATTCCTGCAAGATTTTCTCAATTTCATTATTTTGGGCAAAGGGATGATGATAAGGGCGAGAATTGGGAGGAAGACTTCCAGGAAAAAGGGGTATGGAATGATCATGAAAACCACGAGAAGGCAGAAGTCCCTGAGGAGTGGAAAAAACATATTGGTGTTTGGAGAGAATAGCTTGGAGTTTAGAATGCACAGAGGGTGTCTCAACCATGTGAACATAATGGAGTTGAGAAATAATATCGGAGTGGCCTTTCTTGAGTAGTTTTTCCATGTGATGGGAACTGATGATATTAGGAGAACCATCTGTGACACTTTGGAAGTGATACCTTTGTCTCTCCTGTTGGAATTGCATGGTTAATTCCTAAAAATCCATAAGAATGGGACCCAAAGTGTGTAACCATTAAGCACCGAGCACAATGTCACACCCATGCATTTTGATGGAGAACATATAGGATTTCAGGTGGTAATACCCAATATGAAGATGTACATTTTCATAATTCCCACCACATTTCATGGACCCACTATTAGCTACCATGATTTGAAAGTTATTGACGACACAGATATAGCAATTGGTTTCCTGGGAAATGCAATGATGGATAAAATTGTGGGTTCTACCACTATCAACCAAGATGGTGACCTTCCTATTATTAATATATCCAATGAGCTTGAGAATTTGGAGAGAAGAGAAACCAGTGAGAGCATGTAGGAAAATGAGTGGTTCAACTTTAGGTGGGTCAGCGGGCTCCAGGGTAGCATAGGGAAGGGATGTCTCTTCAACAAACTATCACATCTTCTTCAGGAACATCTTCGAAAATAGCCATAAAAAGATTTTGTTCCTTACACTTGTTCCCTGGAAAATATTTTTCATCACAGTTATAGAAAATACCTTTCAATTGGCATTTATCCATTTCATCCCTACTTAATTTCTGGACCTTTATGGGGGTGGCAGGGGGGTTAGGATTTGTGGGGTGAGGGTGAGGAACAAAGAGTGTTTTTTGTTATGGGAAAAACAAACTTGTTGGGATTATTTAGAACATTTAGTAGATTCCAACCAAGTATGAGGGAGGGCTATGAGATCCTGGGATCGTATGTAATCCTTTAGACCACTGATAAAACATTCACAAAAGAAAGCATTTAGCATGCCCTCAGTTCGAAAGGCCAAATGCTCAAAAGTAGATATAAATTCTTCCACTGTGCATGATTGTTTCAACTTGGTAAAACAATCGAGATAATGGGTATCAATGTCAAAGCGATCATAGAGCTCAACAACAAAATGGGTCCAGGAAATATACCCTTGACGTGAATTTTTACACCATTTCCACCATTGCCATTGTTCAGGATCTAGATAGAGGACAACATAGAGAAGTTTGGCCAATTCATTAGTAATACCATGAAGAGAAAAATAATGATCCATTTGAGTGACCCAACACATAGGATCGGAGCCATAAAATTTATTGACCTTGACATGGGGAAGACGGGGGATCACGTTGAAAGGAGTTGGATTGAAGATGCAAAGAATGAGAGGATTCAGTAGCATATGGTTGGTCCAAGGAGGAAGGACCCGAAGAGTGGTTCAATAATTGGTTGATGACAGACTTGAGGGTGTTAAATTGGTTCATGAATTTGGCATCCATGGTGTAAAATTTGTGCTTGACGTGGGTTTCTAATTGTGCAAGGAGCGAATTGGTAGAGGTAGTTTCAGAGGTCGTTTTATTGATGGACTCTTGAAGGTCTTGGTTGTGAGTGGTGTTCATTTGGAGAGGGGAAGTGAGGGTAAGTAAATATGGGTGGGTGGGACCACAAAAAGGACTTATAAGTGATAGGGACCACGATGATCAGGGAAAGAAGAGAAATAGAATGGAATAGGTGGAAAAATGGGGAAGCTGAGAGGGGCTCGGGTTCACTGGAAAAAAAAATTAAAATGAAAGTTATGACTGCGATCAGGGAGAAAAGAGGAGTCCAACGAGATAGGTCTCAAATAATGGTGCCAAGAGGATATCATGGCACCAAGTAAGGAGGCTAGACCGTGCCCTTAGCCATACTACCTGAATACCCAGGTACTAGAGAGTATCTTCCTAAGTGTTATTCTTGGTGGCACTATAGCAGTCAGGCGGTCAATCGATTTATCTATGGAGGTATTCATGAGATCTAGGTCGATCCGTATGTAGGTGATGTTTGATGCGCTACCACTCAAAGGGGTACCAACAAGGGTTATAAGGGTGGCCAACATATGTTTTCTTAAGTACCACTTGTATTTCTTACGTGTATGAATCCCTGAATGTGGGTTTATGCTTGTAATGATAGATCTCTGTAGCTTTAAGACATTGGAATACCTCTCTACCCTGAAGAAAAAAAATTACCCACAATTTTGTCCCAAGGAAGGTGCTATGATACCGCTTGTAGTATTCCAGTTATAAAATAGTATGCAGAACATAAATAATTAGATAGAAATGGTGAAGAAACAATGATATAACCAAAACAATACCACAATAATACCATAATAATACCAAAATAACACCAGAAAGAGAACTTTGATTACTGAGAGTAATGTTCACTTGCCTCTTCAATGGGGCAACCTCTAGCAGAGCAGAGCTCTATTACAATAATATCCAAGACAAAACATTTCGTGCCCTCTACTCTTATTTATACTAAATCTATCTATCCAAAAGAACAATCTAGAGGAATATACTTATAGAAGCAGAAGCTTCTATTAGGTATTCTTTCAATTGACTTATTCCTTCTTATTGCTAGGCCTTATTAATATTGACCTTTATTACATGGAAATATATTATTTTACCCACTTGAGGCGTTAGGTAGGTTAGGTCCCTAACATTCTGTACTTGTTGAATATATCACCAAATAGGCTTACCATATGGTCTGTAAGATTCTTTCTCAAATCGTTATTATGGGCATTCCACCGTGTGTGGATCGTGGGCCCAAATATCTATAAAGCCTTTTCGTGCAAGGTCCTATAAAAAATATTGTTTCCTAAAATATGATATGATAATTAGACTAAAATAATATGAAATATGTAAGTTTCAATCAAATGGTAGGAACTATTTAACATATTCAAAAATACCCAGGACTTGTTGTATCTTCAAGGGAACCAAGTTTTTGTCCACCAAATATTTCATGGATATTGTTCCCAAGATTTGAACACATGTTTCCCCGGGATAACAATGATTTGGTTGCATAGAAACAATATCCTCATGAGATTTTCCTTGTAGACCCTCACGTGCACGATCTGGTGTGTGCAGTGGGGGTGTCTCATGGGTCCCAGGAGTTTCAGTCCTCTAAGACACAGACAGAGAGGTAAATATCCTCATGGTATGTGGCTCGTTCTAAGACACTGTGGGGTTTGTGCATCAGTACCACCAAGAGCGTCCCCATGACCAGGTTGTCTCGCTAGATCCAAAATTGACTATAGAAAGAAAATGTTAGAGTATTTCTCATATAATGATCTCGGACAAAATTTCAGAAATCAATATATTTCAGAAATAGTCTTTTTTTGAATTGTGCTTACCCCAAATTGTTTTATATCCTTCCTTAAAATTTTCATCCTTTATTTTCCCTCCTCTCTAAATGGCTTAGACCTAGCCAATTCAATGTATTCCCTATTTTCCTTTCTCAAGGCTGTTCGAATTGTTTTCATCGGGTTGATGGAATCATATATTTCATTCCGCACATCATCATGCTTTGATGGTGTGTTCATCTACATCAAAAAATAAACATGTTAATTAAATTATTGTAAGCAAAAATTGATATGAAAATCAGTGTTATACGTGTTGCAATCTAGTCGGTGCCTTCCCACAATCACCCTAACACATTAAAAGATGCATGAAAGTTTAGAATGTTAGAAAATAATCTAAGAAGCATGAGCTATTAAAATGTATGTTAAATATATAAAAAGGAAAACAATAATTATGGGTTTGGTATACTGGTAGAACATATTTACCCCCATAATAGTAGTGCTTCCATCAATTCGATTCAAATCATAATTCATCAAAAAATCCTCCTCTATAGATATTGTTTTCACTGAATATATGAATATTCAATTTCCATCACACCCCTCAAATATATAATTGGGTTTCTTTCTTGTTGTCTCTGGTCTTGTACTATTAATAATCCCTCTAATATTCATTGACACCTTTTCCCTTCCATAAATATACATCATCGCTCCTTTATTGTGATCATTGTCTTTTAGTTGTATATAATTTGTAGTGACTAAATATCTCTGCATACTTGGAATATATCATACCAGCCTCAACTAATCTCCATAGTTGTATCATGGTCCGACATACTCCATCAACTCAACAAGTCCTCCATATTTCACCTTTATTCCATCCATGGAGAATAGACCTAAACAATGTATGGAAAACAGAGGAATGTGATAAATCCTCTCATTGATACATAAGTCAATGTCCAATTGAGGAAATTCATTGGGTACCCATTGTCTGACTAGATGTTTTTACATCAAATGAACCTCAACATCACCTATTATCTCATCATCATAAGAACATGAACCTCCTTCAGCAAGAAATAATTCCATGCGTGATGCAGGATCATATTTGGTTCTGGGCAATATGCATCACCCAAAAACATTTCAAACTATGTACAAGTTAATTTATGATGAATAATGATGGTTGTTACTCTACTCAGCAACTTGTGTTGTTACTCCTTGTTAAAAATTGACAGTGTTTCAACTCACTGCAACTCCACGCTACAAGATTTGTGCTACAACTCCTATGTTGTGACTCAACACTACAGGATTTGCAATGGAAAAATTATGTTGCAAATCAACATGTTGATTCCAAACTCAGTCCACATAGCTCATGAAGAGTAAACGTGAATTGGGAGTCATTGGTGAGGGAATAGAAAACAAAACCGAATTGGAAAACGTCTAGGAAGCAAAAAAGCATGACTATTCATCTTCCCAAAGGAAGAGGAAAGAAATCAATTGATAGAAATGACATAAAAATAACGGGAAATGAATATGTAAAGATTGATTCAATCCAGAAGAAAAGAACATTTCCCTTAGGTTGATTGAAAGTGACCGAGACAACCACCAAGAACGAGATCGAGAAGAGATGATACAATATGCAGAAGAACAAAATGGTGCATGATTTCAAGTCTGTTGAGAAAGATGTATTTCTCGATTACAGTGTAATAAGGGGCATTCAGAAATCAATAATAAGAGCAAGGATTCACATCATGTTTGTGTTCTTATGGTTGTAATTAAATTCCTTATATTTCAGTATTAACTACAATAAATGAATTGTCTGTTGTGTGCTTGAATATGAGTTCCATTGTGCATTATGAAGGTAGAACACAGTCATGTAGGTGTTATAATTTATTGAGGTCTGTGAGTTGCATCAAGTGGTATTAGAGAAGGTTTAGGTTCTTGAATTGTGCGAGTACAGTGCCTTGAGGTGAGGCTTGTGAATGTTGGTCTGAGTGATGGTCATAAGAAAATTTGTAAGGATGCCACCATGAAGAGCAGGAGCAACACGACGAGGTGTGAGAAATAGGGAACTCAAAGAATTAAGAAGAAGAATAGAAGAGTCGGAGAATAGAAGAAATGGAGAAGCTGAGTTAGATTATGAATCTAAAGAAGAGGTTGAAATTGAACAAAATGTTGAGGAAGGAGACCCAGTAGTGTGTTTGATATCCTTCTTGAGTAACAGAGGTAGTGTGAGGGTTGAATTTTTGTGCTATGATGATATTTTGAAGGTTGAAACTCTTATAGACTGCTAGATATGCAAGCTCAAAAGATACTTTGAGTATGAGAATTTTCAAGATCCAAATCGTGTTCATTTTTCCATTATGAAGTTGAAAGGATGTGTTGCACTTTGGTGGGATATGCTACAGAAAGACAGAGTAGATCATGGATTAGAGAAGATTAAAACTTGGAAGAAGATGGTTAGTAAGATCAAAGAGAATTTTCTACCTATTGACTACCAGCATAACTTGTGTAAACAAGTACATAATCTTAGGCAAAAAGAGACATTTGTGCGTGAATATACGAAAGAATTTTTCAAGTTGTCACTCAAGTCAAGGATGAAAGAACTAGAGTATCAAAGAGTGGAAAGATACGTAAATGGATTGAAGTACCATGTTCAATATGAGAATAGTACACATTACTTTCAAAATGTAGATGAATCCTACTAGGTTGCTTTGAAGGTGGAATAAAATGTTGACAGAAGAATAGAAGTTCTGGGAGAAAGGAACTAGAGGCAGAGGTAGAGCAAGTGTTGCTAAAGAATTAATTAACTTTCTTCTGGCTCAAAGTAAAAGGCTAAATTTCCACCGTTTAACAAAAATTTGTGACCTTTTTTAAAACAAAAGAGAAACGGAAAAAACATTAATTAACTTCTACATTATATTAATTTTAAGAAGTGAAGAATATATGGTGAAAAATATAAAAGGAGGATTAAAAAAAATGAGGTTGTTTTAAAAGTTCACAAATTGAGTGATTTAAGGAAGAAGTATAAATAAAAGAGTTCTTTTGGAAAGTGTGAATGTAATATGAAATTATTTTTCATGAATTACCAAGAAAAAAAAATTAAGTGAATATAAAAGTGCTTTCGGTAAAGTATAAGAAAATATTCAAAAACTTTTAACTCTATATATAAAAAGAAGAATTATCAATGATTATTTTCTTAAAATAGTATAAGGGAATATTAGAGGAAGATAACTATTAAGTCAAGAAGCTAAAGGCTTATTATTATTAAAGGGATATTATAATAATTTTAAGGTCAATTCAAATTAAAAAATGAATTTAAGGAATATTTTATGGTAAAAATCATCTAACTAGATGCATCGGATTATTAACATTTAGAGGAAATATTCAAGAAAATGAAGTGAGCATCCACAATTTTCGAGATAAGAAGAAAAATCACATCAGTATGGATTTGGCGAATCATTTAATAATTCCAAAGACAAATGTAATCGAAAAAAAAGACTTTTTTTTTTGGCAATAAATATGACATCAAGGACTTACCATTGAAACTCAAAGATTATAAACTCGTATCAAATTTTGAGGTTACAACTATATATGAAAAAGAGGTTGATGTAATCCTCAGCTCGACTTGGTTAGAGACGCTAGGTAGATTAATATTAAACCTTGAGAAAAAGTTTCTAATGTTTTCATACAAGAATAAAAAAAAAATTACATGACATCTCAGTGAATTCAGATTCAATATCCACGTCAAAATATCTTGATAAGATCTCCAAAATGCTATTGTCAAACAAACAACATTCAATACCTAAGATCCAAAAAGAATGTGACAAAATCGTCATAAACAAAGACGCAGAAATTTGTTGCCTAAAATCCCATAATCAAAGTTTACTCACCGATATTAAGAAGATAAAGAGTGATGTGAAGATGGTACAAGACAAGTTAGAACAACTTACCAATAAGGAATCATTGGTGGATAAATATACAATGACTGAACCTATGGAGATAGAGAAATATTCAAATGAAAAAAAATTGATTATGGATACGGGAATTATACATACCCAGTCAACCTTACAACCCAAAAGTTTGCAAATTCAATTGACGTAAAGAGGTCTTCACATATCCCAGTAGAATCAAGCTATAGCTATGAAGAAGACTCAATTCCAAAATATAATCAAGAAGAATATATAAGTACATGAAGTAAATATCAGATTGCAAGGATTCCTTGTAGACATCCTAATCACAAAAATTGATACTTCAACCAGTCAAGGTATCCACAGAAACAAATGATAGATATGTCAAACATTATTACCTCTATTATAAATGATGCTCAAGGTAGAAGTTATCAAGGGAGTTGAAATACATCAATTTTTCTACAAGAACCCTATAAAAGCCTAATTTTGCATAAAATCGATTTAGGGTGGGAAGACTCCCTTATAGTTCGATGGTTCTACTCAACACTTGGAAGATCCTATCATTTCAAGTCCTCAACGATCACTAATTCAAGAATAAAGAATAAGGAGACAATATTACAATCCAGAGCAAGAGATAAGTCTTCCATAAGTATTCTTTGAGGACAAATCATTTTTTAAGGGGAAGGCAATGTTATGAACATAATATATAATAATAAGTATAAATACATCATAAATAGTTAATGAATAATAATGAAGAGACACCTTCCCAGTGAAAGGTCACGTCTCTTCATGGAAGGGCACTCCTGTGTGGGTATATAAGGCCCTCATTCTTATTGTACTCATCATCTCATATTCATATACATTATTATTTAATATATTATCCTTTATGGATTATAACCTGTTGTACTACCTACATTGGGTATTTACCTGGTGAATCGGCTTGGTTCACCACAATGAGAAGGAGGAGGAGGTGACCAATAGTAAATATACAAGAGGACGAAGAATTGTTGGAAGAGGCAGAGGTTTTCTTCATGGTAAGTATGTAATTACATGTTATAATTGTGGAGTAGAGGGTCACAAAGCATCAGAATGTCCAGAGAGGCAGAACGCAACAAGAAGAAATGAAGCTAGGACTCAAGTCACCCAAGAAGATGAGGCAATAGCTACCAATGGGAATGTGGAAGTACTCCAGAAAGAACAAGGAGAAAATGTGATGTTTAGAAGAGTATTAATCAAGCCCGAGACAAAGGAAGCAGCAAAACCTGAACAAAAAAAGAGGTTGTTCAAGTCTAAATGTAAAATTTGTGATAAGTATTGTCATCTAGTCATAGATGGTGGGAGTACATAAAATTTGGTATCCACTAAAGTAATGGGGAAATTGAATTTGAAAGGCATTCTACACCCCAATATGTACCGAGTTTCATGGATACAAAAGGGACAGCAGTTGACTATGGTTGAACAATGTTTATTGAGTTTCCATATTGGAATTTTCAATGAACATGTTTTATGTGTTGTGATAGAGATGGATGCATGTCATGTATTGCTTGGGAGACAGTTGATGTTTAATAGAAAGGTATTCCATGATGGAAGGGAGAATTCATATGAAGTTTTCAAGGATGGTCAGTGTTATAAGTTGGTACCAATGTCAGAAAATAATATGGACAATAACAACAATTGTTATAGTCCAAAAATGCCCTACCTATGCATACATGGCATTGCCCTTTGCACTTACATATTTTGCCAACATATTGTTGAGGCTTCTTCTTAAAAAATCATTTTTTTTTAAATGTGTGCGCCTTGCTGAACTGATATCCCATGTGCAAACGTGTTTTGCATACTAGTTATCTCACATACATACGTAAGTTGCATGCTACTCAGCTTCCATCTACCTCCAAAAATTGAAAAAAATATAAAATTGCAAGGAATTCAGCGAAGTTTACGGGCTATTGAAGGTTTCCCAACCATTTTACCCATTGTATCCTATCCCCGAACCGAATAACCAGATTTTTTTCATATAAAATGAGGTCTTGGCATCTCATTTCAAAAGCAAGAAAGAGAACAAGTAAACTCTGCCAAAATCCCTTCCCTTCTTAGCCCAAGTTTTGCATCCCTTTCTAATATTTGGCCTCAGCATTCCCCTCTATCCCTTTCTCCTTATAGAACCCTTTCCCTTTTCCCAAGAGATTAGTTGGTTGTGAGAGGCCAGCATGGGAATGATGCACTTGTAGCAACAATAGAGGAGCTTGGACCTAGTTCGCGGAGTGTTTTCCAAAGAAGGTTGTAATCTTTATGATCTTTATATTGAATAAAAGAGTTATTTCCTGTCCCAATATATTGTGTCTTCATGCCTTTATTGATTTATGCATTTATTTCTATATATGAATATTGAAAGGGACAAGTATATATCATATACATTTTAGCATTGTTTTCCTAAGTCTTTGTAGGATATCTTTGGGAGGAGACCCACAATCAAGTAAGATGCAAAGGTGAAAGAGGTCTACACCATCCATAAGGACCAAAGGTGCACCTGTTGACCTTCTTTCCTCTCTCTTGTCTTTCAGTTTTGATAGTTTTGGGGGAGCTTAGGAATAGAACTGTCTTTTAATGGAAGGCAGTGTTCTTCCTATACCTCGACCCAGTATAGGGGTATCTTCCCTGCTAGCAGTGGCAAGGGTATTAACAACAGTAGAAACAAATTTATGAATGAAAGTAACATCATGAATATCGATGGAAGAAACAATCGAATCATGTTATGTTCTTTTAAGGAATTTCTAACAGAGAAGAAACATAATGGTTTTTGTTTGGATATAATACCAAAAAGGATTCAGAAGAGGAAAAAAAGGGATTTCATATCAATCGAGGTTCAACATTTGTTGAAGTATTTTAAGGGAATTGTAGTAGATGATTTACCAGCATGATTACCCCCATTGAGAAGTGTATCACACCAGATCGACCTGATACCATGGTAGATTTTTCCAAATAAAGCACCTTACCAAATGACTCTAGCAGAGAGTGAAAAGGTAAATAGACAAGTACATGAGTTACTTGATATAGGGTTAATTCGAGAAAGTTTGATTCCTTTTGCAATACCATTAGTTTTACACCGAGCAATAATGGTGAGTAGTGTATGTGTACATATTTGCGGACTATTAATAAAATCACCATCAAGTACAGGTTTACTTTACCAAGAATGGAAGATCTCATGGAATGTTTGAGTGGCACTGAGTACTTCACGAATATTGAATTGAAGAGTGGTTATCATCAAATCCGGATAAGGGAATTTGATGAATGGAAGATAGTGTTCAAGACAAAATATGGGTTGTTTGAGTGGTTAGTTATTCCCTTCGATTTAACTAATGCACCTAGCACATTCATGAGGCTGTTAAATGAAGTTATGAAACCGTTTTTGGAAATTTTTCTATCATATATTTAGATGACATTCTAATTTTCAGTCGGAGAAAAGAGGAACGTATGGAGCACATGAAGAAGGTGTTACATCGATTGAAAGAGGATGCATTGGTGATAAATCTGAAGAACTATACATTTTTACAAACGGATCTTGTATACTTGGGTTTTGCGGTTTCCAAATAAAGTTTGACTATGGATCCCAAGAACATAAAAGAAATATTGGATTGGAAGACACCTAAATTCACTTTTGGCATGTGGAGTTTCAATGTATTGGCGAGTTTCTATAGGAAGTTCATTAAAAAATTTAGTCATATTTGTGCGCGTCTTATTGAATGCATGAAGAAAGGCACATTTCAGTGGATAGTAGCAACAACAAAGTCATTTGAAGATTTGAAAAAGAAGGTGACAGAACAACTAGTATTGGCACTTCTAGATTTCAATAAGGTATTTCAAGTAGATTGTGATGCAAGTGGGATGCCAATTGGAGAAGTTTTCAGCCAAGAAGGTAGATAAATAACCTTTTTCAGTGAAATTTTGGATGAAACGAGGAAGAAATATTGTGTTTGTGATCAAGAATTTTATGCTATCATCCAAGACCTAAAAAAAGTGGCAACATTACTTGCTTCCAAATAAGTTTGTTTTATTTACTAACCGCAAGGTGTTGCAGTACATTAGCAAACCAAGGTAAATTGAATCAAAAACATTCTAAATGGGTAGAGTTTTTACAAAGTTATATATTTGTTTTGAAACATAGGTCAGGGAAATCAGACAAGTTTGTTGATACATTGAGTCGGAGGACAATATTGCTAAATACTATGTTAGTTGCAATGGTAAGTTTGGAATGTGTGAAAGGGTTGTATGAAGAGGACGTAGATTTTTGAAAGTCTTGGAAGGAATGAAGAGAACCATGGAGTGTGTACCAAACACCATTCTTAGAGTACCACATTCAAGAAGGCTTCTTGTTTAAGAACCAACAGTTATGTGTTCCATAGAGTTTAATACAGTTGAACCTCATTAGAGAGTTTCATAGTGGTGGTTTAGGAGGACATTGTGGCATGGAAAAAACCACATCATTAGTGAAAGAATGGTACTTTTGGCCTAGCATCAACAAATATGTCAGGAAATTTTTTGAGTGTTGTATATTTTGTCAATTAGCTACAGGTAGAAGTCAGAATACAGGACTTTACACTCCATTGTCGGTACCTGAAATACCATGGGAAGATGTAAGCATGGATTTTGTGTTGGGACTTCCTATGACACAGAGGAAGTATGATTATGTGATGGTAGTAGTAGATTTATTTTAAAAAATGGAACATTTTGTAGCATGTAACAAGACAAGTGATGCTAGTGAAGTGGTTTCCTTGTTTTTAAAATAAGTGGTACGGTTACATGGCCTATCGAAGAGTATTACTTTAGACAGAGACACAAGATTTCTTGGTCACTTTTGGAGGAAACTTTGGAAAATTTTGGGTTATAATTTTATATATAGTTCATCCTATCATCCACAAACAGAGGGGTAGAACAAGGTGGTGAACTGAAGTTTAGGAAACTTATTGAGAAGTTTGAGTGGTGAAAATCCTAGCTAGTAGGATTCAGTTTTGGCACAAGCTAAATTCACTTACAACAATTCAGTGAACAGGTCTACATGGAAGATCCTATTCCAAATTGTTTATGGAAGTTCACCTAAAGGGGTGGTAGATTTGGCTGATTTTCTAGATCTAGGAGATAAAAGGAGTGTTGATGCCATTGATTTTGTAGACATTTTGGAGGAATTGGATGGGCAGGTGAAGTAGAAAATACAGGAAAGAAACAAAAAGTATAAACAAAGGACAAACCTACAGCGAAGACAAAACATATTTAAATAAGGTTAGTTATTCATGGGTCACTTGAGAAAGGAATGATTTTCCATGGGTACTTATAAAAAACTTAAGTATAAACAAATAGGACCGTGCAAAATCTTGAAGAAAAATTATGATAATGCTTATCAATTGGAACTTCCGGACAAGTTTGATATATCTCCAAAATTCAATGTTTTTTATATGTATAGGTTCCATGAAGGAGAAAATGGTGATGATGAAATTACCATGGATATATGGGAACAAATACCAGTCAAGCGTGTTGAGGAAGTGGGAAAAATGTTGGCCACAAGGATTGGTAGAAAAACTCACAACAAGGAATATCTAGAATATTTGGTCAAATGGAAAAATAGAGGATCTGAGGATGCATCGTGGGTTTCCGAAGAAGAAATAAGGCACCTAGGAAACTCTTCATCCTCTAAAGAAACAACCACATGAGCTGGGAGCTCATGTTTTTCTTACCAAGGGTGTCTAATGTAGGATCATATTTGGTTTTGGGCTCTGCATCACCCAAAAACATTTCAAATTTTATACAAGTTAATTTAGGATGAATAAGGATGGTTGAAACTCTACTAGGAAGCTCGTGTTGTTACTCCCTGAAAAAATTGACAATGTTGAAACTCATTGCAACTCCAAGCTACAAGATTGGGGTTGCAACTCCTATGTTGCAACTCCACACTACAAGATTTGCACTAGAAACTTTATGTTGCAACTCAATGTGTTTATTCCAAACTCAGTCTACATAACTCTTGAAGCTTAAATTCCAAGTGGGAATCATTGGTGAGGGAATGGGAAATAAAACTGAATTGGAAAATGTCTAGGCAACGAATAGGCATGACTATTTAGCCTACCAACGGAAGAGGAAATAAATCAGCTGAAAAAAAGGATATAAAAATAAGGGGAAAGGAATATGTATGGATTGATTCAAGTCAAAAGAAAGGAAGGTTTCCCTCAGGTTGATTGGAAGCAACTGATACAACCACCAAGAAAGAGATCGAAAAGAGACAACACAATTTGCAGAAGAACAACATAGTGCATCAGTTCAAGTCTAGTGAGAAAGATGTATTTCTCGATTAC
Source organism: Picea engelmannii (assembly GCA_009831015.1). Taxonomy (NCBI): domain Eukaryota; kingdom Viridiplantae; phylum Streptophyta; class Pinopsida; order Pinales; family Pinaceae; genus Picea; species Picea engelmannii. Next base: position 1,112,356 of record ML777401.1, on the reverse strand, counting down.
ATTGTAATAAGGTTCATTCAGAAATAAATAAGAAAATCAAGGATTCACATCATGTTTGTGTTCTTGTGGTTATTATTAAATTCCTTTTTTTTTGTACCTATAGTCCATCGAATGAGAAAATGTAATTAGCCATGATATGATTTAATGTACCCTTATCGTTGGAAGTTTTTGTCAAATTTTGACCCCATATGTAGTAGTGTACTAACCAAGTATGATGTTTTAGTAACCTTCTAGAAGGAGAGTAAGTTTTATTAGTTTGTAATAGCCAAAAAATGATATATGTCTACAACCTAAGTTAATAGCTACTTATACTCCTAAAATCAAAGCTACAAATTTAACTATATTATTTGTGCAAGGAAAGTTTAGACAATAAGAAAAATGGTGTAATTTTTCTAATCAAAACCACATCCTTCACCTGAATAGACATCGTCAAAATTCATGTGCCAAACATGATCATAATAATCACATGTGAACATTGGGCTTGACACGATTCACACTTTTTTCCTTGGTGAATATGGAATAAGTGTTGGAATAGGAATTAGATGGAACAAGGTTTCATACTAAAGGTGGGGCTTGTAAGTTGCACCTGTAAGTAAGTATATGAGGTGGTAATCTCCACTGGTGGTTCTTGAAATGAAAAATGAATCTTTGAAAAGGCCTATTTGGTTGTATTGAAGATCATGACATCGGTTTTACCAAGATTGGATATCAATTGCTAAAGATCATATAATTAGGCAAAAGAATTAAGATGGATTTGTACTCCCTCTAGAGTGGAGGTCAACAATACCACATCATTTTGAGATAAAAGGAGTGAAACCAAGATCTAATGATGTAGGAAATTGTCATTTCCTCAAGTAAAATCACCAATGAATTGGTTCAATCTCATCAATGTAGACCCCAAAGAGGGATAGGGAGAGAGGATACCCCTATTTGACCAAAAATGCTCCTAATATTTTGAGAAATCCCATAATATATTTAGGAAAAATCCACCACTATCTCAAAAAATTGCGTCACAACATAAACAAGTAGGTAAGGTACATTCAGGGCACAAAATCTGCTCAAAGAATGAGTGTCTAGGAATAATGTGAAACTCCCTCCAAAATTCAGAGAAGCAACAGTAAACCTTTAAGGATCCATGTCTATCCTTATCAACAATAGCATATACGGTGCATATGTGATCCATGGTTTGTAGTCCCTCTTGAACAGGATATAGCTTATAGTTTTGAAACCATTCCTCTCAAATTTGTCAGATAGATAAATATCAATAGTTGTTTCATATAATTTAGTGGATGAATGATTAAACATCATTGTCATGTAATTGTTAGTATCCAAGGCATCGCATGATTTGTGAATGGGGTGAATGAGATGGTGGAACAAGAAAGGGGAGGACTAAATAAATAACCTCATTGAAAAGGGTATAAAATGGAGATGTAAGGGTCTTGTTGACGGGTCCAAATTCGCCCGGAAACAACAATGGGTACTCTCCAATGTTATGAAAACAGGATCATGAAGCAATAAATAAATAAAATGTAGAAATAAAACACAGAAGATAAACAATACATTAGAGACACAGATATCCTTGGTTCACCCAATGTGGGCTATGTCCACCAGAGAAATTTCGAAGTCCTTCGTTTTTATTATCCAACAAAATGAAGGGATACAATGTACAACACACCCACAATAACTTCCTCTTCTTTCTCTCATAGTCTCCTCTCTCAAAATGCAATATTCTCACACCTACACAACCATAATACAATTCCCTCATAAAAGAGGGTTTCCTTATAGGAAAAAAAACCCTAACATAAAATTTACTACCAGATCTGCAACCTTATAATGAACGGTCCAAATTGATTACAAAATTACAATATTTGACAAGGAAATGTTTCCCATTATTTCACTTCAAGGGCATTGCCCCTGAATCCCTCGTCAGGGGGGGGGGGG
>ML777401.1:1079630-1102077 GCA_009831015.1 Picea engelmannii | reverse complement strand
ATATCACTTTTGAGTCTTGATTTTGAGGTGGTTCTGCTAGACAATATTTATTCTGTTATATCTCCCAAGTTTCGGCCCTTCTGGGTATGAAACTTTCCTTTAGGTAGTTCTTTGATATTTCTTCTCTGCAATGCCATAGGTCTTATCAAAATTGGATGTTCCAAGTGGAATTTATGGTAACTTCCTCACAACTTTTCAATTTTTGGCCTTTCCAGGAGATCTCACTTGTATAGAATGCCCCGCACAAAATAATTGATATAAAATTCTGAAACTCGCACCCAATATACTAAAGACTGTCCACGATCCAATGAAACCAGTCCCACTCAATTTGGATACTCTAGGAAGAAGTTATGATTTTTTTACCTAGAACACCTTCTTGAGACTAGTCAATAGGGCTAGTCAGATGCCCTATCTTAAACAGGGTGTATATACAAATTTAAGATTACCCAGAAGCTAAAATTTTTACCACAGATACACTACTAATTTATGTAAATGCTATCCGGAGGGTAGGGTCTGAAACATTACAGAAATGTTTTTATAGCGAAAATTCCTCAATGACTCATTTCAGTATGATTCCATAACCCTATCTTGTACAGGATGTATCTCCAAAAGTATAAGGCCTCAGGAGCTGAATTTTGAACCCAACATACCTTTATCCGTCTTCTAAATAACCTCCAAGCGGTTCCTTCTGAAACATTGTAGAAAAAAAGTTATAGTGAAAATGCCACGGTGTGTCAGATGTAGCAGCGAAACCCCAAGACCTTGAGCTCTGATACCATAGGTTAAGAACCAAACATCAATATAGCATATAAAAACCTCAGAAAAAGTACTCAACGCCTTGAAAAAGAGATAATTTCAGATAATAAGCCTCTTCGAGGGGACAACCTCCTTTTACCCAACTTAAATGTTCAAGTACAAGATGATTCAAAATGAAAATGTCTCCTTGGTATATATAGGAGACTAGGAGGTATAATGGCCTAAAGCCGACATAATTAAAATAAAATTACTAATCTAAATTACAACTAATGGCCTAAAGCCGACATAAATAAAATAGCATTACTAATCTAATATGCCCCAATTAAGGGGTAATGAGCCAACATTAGGGCTTAACAGAGAAACCCAAGTGAGAGAACTCTTGTCATTGCACATCCCGAAATCCCGATGGAGTCAAACCCCGAAAGGTGGAAGGACATGTTTTAATCCGAGGCATTTATAGTTATGAAAAACTATTGGTTCCCTTTGGATTTCGGCACTTCGAGAGACAAGAGAGAAAAGGAAATACATGTATCGTGATTTCCCGAATCGCGAAATCCGAATGAGCACCTCTCTGGTAAGACCTGTGGTCATAGCCGCTGACCATATGAGTATGGATAAGGGATGGCAAGGTCTGTATCAGGTCCCATAAGGATTTGGGGAATTCTATTCCTCGGTGAAAAGAAGGAAAAAGCCAAAAAATCTTGGATTTCGTAGTGGGTGTGTTACAAATTGGTATCAGAGCATGGTTACAACACTTGGCCTGCTTGGGCTCATGTACGAGCTATGTAAGGAGATGTTGTTATCTGCATTTACTCCTTGAGGAGAAGGGTTGCAGATTGAACCTGTGATTTTGGGATTTCTTGTTGATTTCCAGCAAAGGAATTATATTGTTCCTTTGTCAAAATGATAACTACTCTTATAGGAGTAGGAATGCACTGATCAATATTACTAATAAGATTTGAGTGTGAATAACAAAGGTGGAATAAATTGTGCTATGAAGCTGCACTAGCCAGAAAAGGTACATGAACTAAGTTGTTCTGTTATAGTATGACGATGGCTACCTACTAAAGCAAGTAGAGTCTCTTGCAATTGAGATGGCTGGTTAGGTAATAATTAAGGATTTGGGAAATCTGGTAAGGACTGGTAGGATCCTTAGGAAGTTATGATTACAACAATATTAAAAGACTAAACCTTGAGCATATAACCCCTCACGATTGAGAGGATTGATGAAAATATGTAGGGTCAGATTACTTGACCTATAATGGTTAGGATTGATAACAAGGATAATCTGTTTGAGCAAAATTAAGAGGAGTCCTTTGGGACTATTGCTAATTCCCAAAAGTGACCCTTGTTGGTTGTTCCCATAAATAGAGGGTAACATCCGTATGAGTTATGACTATGGGATTAGTCCTATAAGTAACTTAAAATCTCAGAAGAGATAGCGGAGAATTTTGGTATGCCTAACATGCATAAAGAATCAATCTTGTGTTAAAGTTTGAAAACTCTAGAGGTTGAGCGCAGAGTATACCAGGAGGAGTAGTGGTCTTAAGTCTTGAGAGGAAACACTTAGAAAAAGTTTCTAAGTTTCGAAGAGTTGAAGCATTCAAAAGGAAGTGCAGAAAACTGAAGTCCGAAGAAAGAACAAGTATGGAGGATTGAGCGGCAAAAATCCTTCAGAAAAGAGTTTTGAAGATTGGATAGGATCGAGAGTCAAGATCCATTCAAAAAGAACCGAAATGTTTTGAGTTGTTCGATCTCGGAGAAGTAGCGCGCTGGGTAGTTGTGAGGAGATACCAGGATTCGAGATTTCGGAAGTCCTGGAGACGAGGAATCCATAATCTTGGGGATGAAAACCTCAAAGTCGCAACAACGCAACATAAAGAGGAGTGGGGTTGCAGTCATATCGGGATATCGGGAATCCCGTAGACAGAAAGTCAGAACGCTTGACATCAGGAGTTCCGAAGTCACAAAATGCAACAAGCCGGGGAGACACCTCCTTGGAGGATAAAGTCGGGGATCGACATTTCGGCATTTGGGAGGTCGACATTTTGGCCTATCGGGTTTCGGGGAATCAAGGAACCAGAGTTCCTTGCAATAGGAATCCAGAAATCGTGAAATGCGAAGTGCCTTTTAGTTCGGATCGTGGTCATCGCTGGTGGTCACGTGAGGAGAAGGCGTGAACCAGTATGATGAATACTTAGTTGTGTTCAATTGTACTTGACTGCATGAGTTTAATGCATTGTGAAGCTTCATAATAGGAAGCCTGATATTAATACCGATAAGGTATGAATGATATTAAATGTGCAAGTAATGCACATGTATGATGAAAGAGTAAATGAGTGAGGATGCACTGATGTCATGATAAGAGGCAAATGTTTATGCCTTTGAAGATCACATGAGAAGGGTTGTGAACAATCCTGAGATGACTGATTTTAAAAATGGAAATGTATGTAGGCTATGAAATATACCTACGATAGCTACATGCAGGCTTAGGATTATGAAAGTGATTAAGTACATCATAGATGTAAGTTAACAAAGATGCATGTTTATATTCCTTAAGGGGAATATTTGGTAGGCCACTAAAAGGCTGACTCAAGGTTGAGGCCATCACAAGTGGTGATGGATCCGCAACAAGGAAGTTGCAAACTGAAGGAGTTCCCGGTGGAGGAACTGTATAAGGTCTTTGTCAGAAGAACAAAGTCACAACCCTGATAATCGTTGAAGGTTGGACAATGGGCTGCAAGGCCTGTCCATGTATAAGAATCCTAGATTACATTTTGAAAGAATCATGTAAGTAATAGAAGACTAATAACCGAATATTGACCATTCTGATAATAGAATGGAAGTGTGTAGGATGCACATGTTCATGATTCATTATGATAAAAGAGTTGCTACTAAAGCATGCTGAAGTATCCTAAGAGTTAATATGAGCCTAACCCAGGGCTGCTCAGAAAAAGAGCAGTTGTGGAAACCAGTATGGTTGGTAAGAGGCTAGTAAACCCCTGAATATGATTGAATGAATAAATGGGTACATTGAACTGACACAGATTGGTTGAATCTGTGATTAAGGAAAGGCAATGAGACCTTAGAGATAACTTGACTGGGATGAAAATCCCCATGCGATGTAGAAAGAATTGGAAGAAGGGGAGATCCCTCAATTCTTTCCTTGTTGTGCATTACGTTTCTATGGGATGAGAAAGCTAGTACATTAATGAATGAAAATGATTTGAGACCATAATAAATATGGTTGTAATGTTGTGAAAACAATTGAGAACTATTGTGTTACACTCATGAAAAACATTAAGGATAGTGTGATGAAGTACATACACATATGTTGAGACATGTCTGAAAATATTTTATTAATTTAATGCTATAGTAATTGCATTTTAATTTACATGACGACTAATGTGCTTATGGTGTATGTCATGTGTAGAAAGAAATAAGATTGGAACTGTCGAGAAAGACAGTTGCCAATAATGAGAAACCTCAATCAAAGGATAACTATGAGAAGGTTCTTGTAGAACGATTATTAAAGGGACTTTAAAAGTCCCCATGGAGCACCACTGATGGGATAATATCAGAGAGAGAGTGCTAGTAGCCAAGAGCCGGTATAAAGATATTCGTGCCTATGTGGCACAAGGTATGAAGGGATTTGGTAGGAACCCCTTCTGAAATATTTTATTGTCTTAGTGTTATGCATGAATTTTGAAGGGCAGTGGTATGCCTTGGATACCCAAGTAAGGTATGATTCAGGAAGGAGAACCTGAATGACGAAGGTATGAACCTCTGATAGTAAACATTGTTTGTAACCCTTGGAAGAAATTCATGAACTGATATGTCATGAATGCATGGACAATCAAGGAATGCGTAAAGGCATTCATGTGAAACTTTTGAGTTCATGTGTACTGATTTGGGATCGTGATCGACCTATAGCAAGCAGTATGGTCCTGCTGTAAGAATGAAAGAAAAAAAAAATGAATAAACCATATGAGGAAATGGTTGGTTAAATTCCAACACCCCATGGCCAAGAACTAGTCATAAAGGGTGGTGAACTTGAATAACAATGCAAGAATGCATTGGGTATAAATGTGGCCATGGATAGTGGCACATTTGTTGAAACCCTTTGAAATGTTGAATTACGTTTGAAAATATGTATATATGTACATGGAAAATCTAACAATTTGTTTGGTTGATTGAGGAATGAATTGCAAGAAGCAAAGGGTCATGGATATGGAAATGAGGTAAGCCCATAGGAAAGACCGACTGCCTGCTGAGCCAAACTGCGAGGAATGGTATTTCCTTTTGAGAAAGTGAATTTGATTGTTAGTATGCACAATTTTGAAATTGTTGTGATGAAGTTGAAGAGGTGCGATAAAAATGTATGTGCATGAGAACTAACAATTTGATTAACTGAGGAATGATTGTAGGAAGAAAAAGTCTTGGATATGGCAATGTTGTAAGCCCATAAGGAAGACCGATTTCCTGTTGAGATAAAAATGTTATGGGTAGGAAAGTCCCATAATTATGAATCTGGTTCCTGAGTGGGACAAATATGAAAACAAATTGTGAGACTTGATAAATCTGTGGATGATAGGTTTGCAATAAAATTCTGAAAGTTAGAAATTATGATGACATCTCATGAAATCTTGTGTACCTATGATACAGGTGAGAAGAAAAGATTTATCCTGAAAGGAATAGATGAAGACTATCAAAGATGAAGATGATGAACGTGGCTACTACTGAGCCATGAAAACCCCATGATAAGCCATGATCGCCTAAAAATTATTGTGTTGAGGTAACACAAGCTGGAGGGACGCCTCAGCAGAGCAAGTTTGAGGGACACCTCAAATGTAAGACTCAATAGGATCTCTAAGATTCCTGTACGAGAAAACCTCGGCAGGGCAAGATGGATTGCCCGAGGGACTGTATAACAGTGAAGGGGATGCTTGAGCCTAGGCCTAGAGGGAGAGTGACCGCAAGGAAGAGGAGACCTTAATAATTTCCTGTAAATTATTGGGATCATGCACATAGTGGGTAGTTTCCCATGCGGGAAAACCTTGGAAAGGAAGATGAAATCATGATAGCTCTTGTGAGCTGTTGAATTGGAATAATGCATTCAATGGGTACATCAAGGAGGATGATGAGCATGGATAACAAAACTACCATGTGGATACATATCCATAAAATGCACAGATAAGTATTGTGCTAAGATTATGAAATTTTCCTTTTGAATTATGAGCAACAATAAGACGTTTTTGCACAAAATTGTGATTAATGTGCTTGTTGTCCAAGAATTATGGAAGGCAGGTGACGAAGACTGAGATCCTAAAAAAGGACCAGACCGAGGATGAAGGTCAAGCCTTCTGAAGTGACCGAATGAGAAAGGTGTGACAGGTGTTTGAGAAAGAACAATGAGGACGATGTTCCTTTAAGGGGGAGGGAATTGTAACACCCTATTTCCCCCAGTCTTTAAAAATAACTATACTGGCCAACTATTGTGGAAAACTCAAAAATGTGAATGTGTGATGTGAATGGACCTTGTGAAAAAGGTCGATGAATCTAAATAATATTATGAATATATATATTGCAGGACTACTGAGAGGGGGGGTGTGATGAAAAAGAGACCATGATGGCTAAAGAAAAGTGGTGGAAGGCACCTGGAATGGTGGCATTAACTTCCACTGAAACCACTACCGTATTTGGACTTCACTGGCCCGGAGAACCAAGACCAGCTCGCTGGCCCCAAATTAAATGACTCACAAGGTTGGTAGGTAAATGGCTCCTCATGAGTAATGCGGGATGGGGGTGAACCACCCATCCATAGAGTCCTCAGACCTGACCACCATGAGGAAGATCGTGCCACATGCAACCTCACCGAAAAGAGAAAAGGTAGGAAGAGTGTGAGATCAAGGGGCAGAAGCGAGGGAAAGAGGAAAGAACTCTGGAAAATACAGAGTGAGTGATAGCAAAGAAGAAGGAGAGTAACCTTCATTCTCGGTCATTGGTGAACAGAGACTCAGTCTCGCAGCATCGTGGTCTCAACTTGGGGGTGGCTAGTGGTAAATCCATTCGGAGTCACTGAGCCTACGGTTGGGTGGAAACGAGCACCCCTCTCAGCAGTTGCATCACCTCTTGTGTTTTTCTGATAAGTGTTATATTTTGTATCTTGAAACTTATATGCTGACATGTATGTTCATAGTCTGTGCAATTATGAGTGGTTTCAGTACAAGACTTTCTGCATGGTGTTTTGATCATAAATGATGGCTATATGTTTTTATTGGAAATACCATGTATGGATTATGTTTATATATGTATATATATGATGAACTAATATAGATATTCAAGTCTGCTCTCGGGAGATTTATTCCTGTGTTGTCCTACCTGATGCCTTGGATAGATCTCCCCATGAAGGCACCCTTTCGAGACCACTTCCTTACCTTCTAGAAGACCTTCCAGTCTGGTCTTCAAAACCTAGTGTAAATTACCTGAGGACCCGAAAGAGGATGGTATAGTTTAAGCCTTAAACTCTTGCACGAGGGAGAATGGTCCTCGTAGATCCCAACATTTCAACATTTTGGTACCCAGAGTACCCAAGGGTGAGTCCCCTTGCACTTGCAAGTCCCGAAACCCTGACTTGTGAAATCCTGAATTATTAGCATGGGGGTAAATTAAGAGTTTTTAGAGTTTCGGCACCCGGAGTATCTAGGTGCAAGTTTTCTTGTACTCGCGAATCCCGAAACCCCAATTTACTAAATCCCGAAATGGCAGCGTGTGAATAAGTATCGATTGACATATGAGATCCTGTCAGAAGACTTAAGTTTGATCGTGACCATTAGATTGGAGGAAGAAACAAGGGCATTAAATGCCTCAACCTCTTTCTTTTATCTTCGTGAGTAGCGAAGAAATCAGGACCGTCAATTTCAATACCCATGGGGATACCTGGACCATCTAGCTATCGAATACATGTGGTAGCCAGTAAGCGTTTCATCTTTTCATCACCCGGGAGATTAGAGGGTAAGAACCCTTGTCCTCACAACTCCTGAAATCCCGATATGAGAAATCCCGAAATAACAGCGTATGGCTAAATCCTGATATTTTGGTATTTTGGCATTTGGAATAACCTAAGTGTGAGCTTCTTTGTACTCGCTAGTCTCGAAATCTTGATGGGTGTAATCCTAAAAGGACGATATGCGAACATGTTACAATATTTCAACATTTAGGAAATCGGAATACTCAAGGGCGTATTCCCTCGTACTCGCAAGTCCCGAAACCTCGACTTGTGAAATCCTGAAATGAACTAGCATGGATGAGTTGTGATGTTTCAACATTTTGGTACTCGGGACACCTAAGGGTAAATTCCCTTGTATTTTCCAGTCCCGAAATCCTGATTAGTGAAATCCTAAAATGGTCTAACATGGATTTGAATCCCGATATTTCGGTGTTTCGGCATCCAGAATATCCAAGGGTGAAGTCCCTTGTATTTGCTAGTCCCAAAATCCCGAATAGCGAAATCCTGAAATGGTCTAACATGGATTTGAATCCCAATATTTTGGTGTTTCGACATCCAGAATATCCAAGGGCGAAGTCCCTTGTACTCGCAAGTCCTGAAATCCCAATTTGCAATATCCCGAAAGATGGACTGTGGAAAGGTTATCATATTTCGGTATTTCGTCACCCAGGGCACCTAAGTGTGGGCCCCACATGTTCGCCAGTCTTGAAACCCCCGCCTTGCAAAATCCTGATGGATGGATTCCTGAAATACTGAAGCATGTTAGAGTTTGGTTTTTCGGAGTTTCGGCTCCCGAGAAACCCAGGTGCGAGACCTCCTGTCGTTGCACATCCCAAAATCTTGATGGAGTCAAACCCCAAAAGGTGGAAGGACATGTTTTTATCCAAGGCATTTCTAGTTATGACAAACTATTGGTTCCCTTCGTATTTCGGCACTTCGAGAGACAAGAGGGAAAAGGAAATACATGTATTGCGATTTCCCGAATCGCGAAAGCTGAACAAGCACCTCTCTGGTAAGACTTGTGGTCATAGCCGTCGATCATATGAGTATGGATAAGGGATGGCAGGATCTGTATCAGGTCCCGTAGGGATTCGGGGAATTCTATTCCATGCTGAAAAGAAGGAAAAAGCCGAAAAATCTTGGATTCCGTAGTGGGTGTGTTACAAAATCCCCATGGAGAAAAGTTGTTTTTACATCTAACTGTTCAAGATGAAAATATTCTACTACCACAAGACTTAAAATAGTCTTAATTGAAGTCATCTTAACAACAAAAGAAAACATTTCATCAAAATCTATACCTTTTTTATCTGGATTATTTTCGGCACAAAATGAGAGCGGAGATATAACACATAAATATACAGAGATATTGAAAGAGAGACAATAATATAATAGATATATATTGGAAATATAAAAAGAGGCATAGATATATAGTAATACACAATTTCTATTAATGTGTGAAATGTACATAATTGTAAAAATATAGAGTGAAAGACCCGTTAGAATGGTGGCAACTTATCTATGAGAAGAGATGTGACGGATACACGCATTTGCAAGAAGATAATTGTTAAAATGAGGCTCCAAGGCCTTTTTAACATAAATAAAAATCCAAAACCCTAACCCTAGAAGATGAAAAGCCAACAATTTTGTGGACCCTGTTTTGGGTAGTTTTGTGTATCAACTTCCCGGGGGGCATAAATTTTTCATACGATATTCGTTTGGGGTGCACAATATCTCATTGGAAAGGTCTATTCGAGGACTACACATGTTGTCATCACACTCTAGTTAAAGTCTACATCATAACTGTGGAGAGTGCTAGGCCTCATAAATGTCACATTTATATCTTATTTTTCCTTCACTATTCCTTACATTTCATCATCCCATTAACCTTCCATCATACCATTTCCATAAATACACTTGGGTTTCACCTTATTATTTTCCACTTTATTCATTTTAGTATTATAAGTGAATTTGTGATTAAATATTATAAAAATAACATATTTTTATTATATATCAAGGTTGGATGAGTTTGATGATGTGTGCAGGCATATGTGAAGATTTCAACAAAGTCAAATATTACCACCTAGCCTCAAATTCGAATTTCATATTCAAGCTTTGAATATTTGATGAATATTTGGGACAATCATTTAAGCTAACTTCAAGGAGAATATCATGGAGATCTAGATAGGATATCTTATCCAAGATATTTTTGGAGGATTTGAATGAATAAGTTGAGACAATAGTGGATCTGTAATTATGAGACTCTCATGTATAAAAGAGAGTGTTCTCTCTTCATTTTGGGGGAATTAGAGAACATGTAATTCATAATTGGAGATCATGTAATTCATAATTTAGTCTTGTAATTAGGAGAAGGGGATTCTTAGCTTTGTTATTCTTTCATGCTTTGTCATTTGAATCCTGTAATATAATTTGAGATTGATATATTGTGTGAGCTCACATATGTCTTTTGTCATTCAACTCTTCACATGTTGTATTGCTTTCCTAGATTAATTTATTGCTTTCCTAGTTAGTTTCAATACTTTCCTAGATTAATTTCATTTCATCTTAGATTACTTCTACTTCAGTGTTGCATATATAGTGTGTTTTCTTCATAAGCCTATGAACCTCAGGTTGACAAATTAAATAGTTGGGAAAGTACTACAACGGAATTAAACGACAATATTTATGCCTAACAGGGAGCCCTAAAAACGATGTTTAGAGCCTCAAAACAACCACAGAAGTTCAGGACCCAAAAACTAGAAACAAAACTGCCAAGGTGGAAGGTTGTTTTTCGAGCCATTGGAATAGGTGGGTGGCCATCAATATCCACCTGGATAAATCCTCCCTCCTTAGGAAACAATGGTATCCACTACGTTGAGTTCTCGGGGGAGAGGGGGAAGTATTTTTTGAACCTAAACCTTCGTGAGTTTCTTGCTTTGCTAGAGAAGTTGTGTTGCTTAGTTTGTTGAAGGTTGTCACAAACTTGTTGTTGGTGGGGTTGAGTTTGTTCAACCAGTCGAGCTACATGAGATGATTGTGTGCAGAAGGAATCTTTGTGCTTTGTTGCAACCTTGTCGAACGGCTTTTGTTGTATAGAAGGTGCATGGGCTGAGGATGTAGTGGTTGCAATGTCCTTTTGTTCACCTTTTGAGTAGATTGTGAAGAAGCTAAATTTTGTAGTATGAGATACTACCTTGTGGAACTATTTAGGTGGGACAATAGTTGGAACTACCTCTGGTATTTTGTAGAGATGACCCCCAGAGTAACAATGACACTACAGGGTCGAGACTCATAAACAACATGGTGCTTCCACATATATGGTTGTCCCAAGAGAACAACACAGACATCCAGCGAGGCAACATCACATAATACCTCATCCTTGAAGGGTTCTATTTCATATGACAATCGACATTGTTGGATGACACGGAGATATCATCCCTTGCAAAGCCACCCGATGTTGTATAGTTGCGGATGTGGTGTTGTCGAAAATCCAAATTGTTTGACAAACTCTACTGATATGAGGTTCTTATGGATTCCTCTATCAACAATAAAATGTAGAGGGGTCCCCTTCACCCACATATGTGAATTAAAAAGGAACTCCCCCTCTTTGGGATTTGTTGGTTCTTCTGGTTGAATTGTTGTAGTCGTGATAATAGCATTGGGGTATACATCGATGATATGTCTTCTATCAGTATATTCTGAAGCAGATTTTGAATCAGGGTTCGGCTCCTTGTCATTGATCACAGCCACTAATGATTGTTTTGAGAAAAAATCATCGGTTTTGTTCCAGGGGATTTTGTGTAAATTGCACCACTTTCCAGTGTCCTTCATCATCTTTTCGTTACCCTCTTTTCCTGTGGCTTGGACTGGTTTTTTGAAGGTTGGTTGTTAGGTTCGTCTTTACCATACTTTGGTTTTTGCGGATTTGTAGACCCGAACTCTCGCTTGTTTTGGTGCTTAAATTTCTACTCAATTTTAATGACATATCTATAAGAAGCACTGAGTGATGAGATGTCTATAAACTCCATTTCATTTTGGATGTATCTATGTAGGGCCCCACGGTATTTCTTAACCAAATGTCACTCAAAGTATTTGATACCCAGCTTGGTGGACAAGGTATTAAATATGTTGGTGAACTCCAGCACTGCTTTGCCCCTCTCTTGACCCAGCATGGTCCATCTCATGTATTGGTCTTCATAGTTTCCAACAAGGTAATATTGTTCCTTGACTGCATCCACAAAAAAATCCCAAGTGGACTCGGCCCCATATATTCCAGACTCCTCTGTGGAATTTTTCTCCCAGTAAGTTTCCCACCAATGTTTGACATGTGGGAGAGCCTTAAGAAGTGTGAAGGTGATATTTTCCCTGTCGGAGAAATTATGAACAAAGAAATAACCTTCTAGCAAATTTAACCATTTTTCTAGGGCATCTACATCTATCTGTCCTTCAAATACGGAAATATCCAAATTAAATTTTAACTTGAAAGGAGAGGTGCCTCCAAAGTGGTCGCTTGATGAAGATGTTCATGTTTTTATCGGTGGGTGTTGAAGGATGTGGGAAAAAATCTCCATCATTTTGTCCCTCTGATGTGTTATAGCTTTCTCAAGAAATAGATTAATAGAATCTTCTTCTCCATCATTTTTATTTTCTCTTTCCATGGAGGCTTTCTTGGGCATGCGAGAGTGATTGTCCTCAAGAGATAAAATATAGAGACCCAACTTGCTATACTTGGACCTCGTCGGGGACATGCACTAAAAAAATGATCAAGATCATCCTGCTCTGATACCATTGATCCAGATTATTTTCAGCACGAAATGATAGCGGATATATAACACATAAATATACAGAGATATTGAAAGAGAGACAATAATATAACAGAGATATATCGTAAATATAACAAGAGGCACAGATATACAGTAATACACAATTTCTATTAATGTGTGAAATGTACATAACTGTAAAAATACAGAGTGAAAGGCTCGCTAGAATGGTGGCAGCTTATCTATCAGAAGAGATATGAAAGATACTCACATTTGAAAGAAGATAATTGCTACAATGAAGCTCCAAGGCATTTTTAACATAAAGAAAAATCCAAAACCCTAACCTTGGAAGATAAAAAGCCAACAGTTTTTTGGACCCCGTTTTGGGTAGTTTGGTGTATCAACTTCCCTGGGGAGTAACTTTGGAATACGGTGTTCGTTTGGGGAACATGATAGCTCATTGGGAAGTTATATCCAAGGACTACACATGTTGTCATCACACTCTAGCCAAATCATATAGTGTGACTATGGAGATCCCTAAAAACATTGTTTAGAGCCTCAAAATGACCCCGAAAGTTCAAGACCCAAAAACTAGAAACAAAACTTCCAAGGTGGAAGGTTGTTTTTCGAGCCAGTGGAATAGGTGGGTGGCCACTAATATCCACCTAGATCATTTCTTTTGTGAAAACTCATTTACAACAAGTCTAGCCTTGTACCTATTTTTTCCTCAATCTTCTTCCTTCAACCTGTAAACCCATTTATTCTACAATGCCCTTTTTCCTGCAGGCAACTAAACCAAGTCCCAAGTCTGGTTATTTACCAAGGAATCTATTTCCTCTTTCATGCCTTGCTCCCACTTATTCTTAGTGTCTACCCGCATTGCCTCTTCATAACATTCTAGTTCACCATAATCAATCAACAATAAATAATACAATGAAGGAGAGTATCGTTCAGGGGTCTACTTAACCTGGTAGATCTTCTAACAACACTTGCAGGAGTTTGAGGTACCTGTTTCTCATGTTGTTGTACATTTTGATTTTCTGGTACTTTTGGAATTTAATTTTTAGTGATCTCATCAAGCACTATGTATTATGGTTTTCATTTTTCTTGTTTCTTTCCCTGCAACTGATCTTTGTACATGACCTTCTCATTGAATATGACATCTCTACTCCTAATGATTTTGTCATTTTCATAATCCCATAAGTGATAACCAAAATCATTAACATTCTATCCAATAAAGGTACACTTCTTGGATTTTTCCTCAAGATTTTTTCTATTTTCTTTATCAATATCGACAAATGCTTCACAACCAAAATTATTCATAAATGAATAGTTTACCTTTTTACCTTTCCATGCATTCTCTGGAATTCCACCATCCAAAGAACTTGAAGGTCCTTAGTTTATCAAGTAAATAGCAGTATCTACAACATCTGCCCAAAACTATAAGGGAAAACATGCATGCAATCTCATACTCCTTGCATGCTCCATGATTACCCCGTTCATCCTTTCTGACACACCATTTTCTTGTGGTGTTCCTGGAACTATTTTCTCTCTTTGAATCCCATGGTATGAACAATAATCATCAAAAGCATTGCTGCAATTTTCACCTCCATTATCTGATCTGAGACACTTCAACCTTTTTCATGTCTCATTCTCAACCAAAGCTTTCCATTTCTTAAAAGTTTCAAAAACATCATATTTTTGTCGAATGCTTTAAACCCAAGTTTTTCTAGTTGTGTCATAAATAAAAGTAACATAATAATGAGATCCACCAAGAGATGATACCTAAGTTGGTCCCCATACATCTGTATACACATGCTCTAACCTTTCACTCTTTTTTTCTTTTCCAACTCTGAGAAATTCGACACTCTTTTTTTTTCCATAAGCACAGTGCTCACAGAAATCCAAATCAATTTGTTTAAGATCTAGCAACAAATTCCTTTTTTGAAGTATCTTCATCCCCTTATCACTCATGTGTCCAAGCCTATGATGACAAAGTGTTTTATCTACTCATGTAGAAGCTAAAGAGATAGAAGAATTAGTATTTCTAGTACATAAATACAATGTACCTACCTTCTCTCCTTTTGCTATCACCAGTGATCCTTTGGTGACCTTCCATGCCTTATCTAAAAATATGGATACACAACCTTCACTTTCCAACTGCTCTATTGAAATTAGATTTTTTGTTAGATCTAGAACATGTCTTACCTCTTTTAACAACCATTGGTTTCCATTCTTTCTATTTATTTGTACCTTTCCCATTCCAACAATTTTGTATGGTGCATCATCACCCAAATGAACCTGTCAGTAATCACCTTGAACATAATCTAGAAAATGTTTCCTATTGGGTGTGCCATGAAATGAAGCCCCTGAATATAGTACCCAATACTTAGAAATATTATCTACATAAAGAATCAAAGCATCTTGTAACACATCACATGTTACATTTGCTTCCTGATTTTTCTCATGTTCTCCATCTCTTTGTTTCTTTGGAGCTCTGCAGTCTTTCTTCAGATGTCCTTTCTTCCCACAATTCTATCACTCTATTTTTCCTAGTCTAGATTTGGAACTGCCCTTCCTAGAATTCCTATGGTTCCCTTAGCCCTTTCCTCTATCCTTTAGTCTTCCCATGTTATCCATGTTTAACGCATTACCTGATGTCTCACATGTGCTTTTCCATCGCATTTCCTCTCTAAGGATAACACCAACAACATCATTAAATTTTAGAGTGTTTGAACCAGAGATAGAGTTACTTACAACCATGTCCAAGTCATTCCGACTTTCTGGCAATGATCACAATATTAGAAGAGCACTGACCTCGTCATCAAAATCCACTTTTACATAACTTAGTTGATTATTAATTGTATTAAATTCATTTAAATGATATGCAACATACCCACCTTCTCACATATTCATATTAAATAATTGCTTCATTAGAAATACCTTATTGGACGTCGAGGGTTTTTCATATAGTTTACCCAATGCATCCATCAGTTCCTGTGTTGTGTTTTCTTTTGAAATATTGAAATCCACTGATGTTGATAGGCTCAGCCATATCGTTCCTAGTGCCTTTCTGTCGAGAACCTCCCATTCTTCTTCCTTCATGGTCATCGGCTTCTTTGTTATTTCACCCAATGGTAGGATTAGATCCTTCTGGTATAAATAATATTTCATCTGCATCTTCCATAACTGGTATTTCTGGCCATTAAATTTCTCGATCCTAAACTTTCCATGTTCCATCATTACTCCTACTCGAACAATGAACCCTCTTTTACTACAAGTTACCTTTCTCTCTGATATTAGTTATTAGAAAAATACGATTGCAGAGCAATAAAATAAAACAAATGTAGAAATAAAACACAAAAGATACATAATACAATAGAGACACAGATATATGTGGTTCACCCAGTGTGGGCTACGTCCACCAGAGAAATTTCCAGGTCCTTCCTTTTTATTATCCAGTAAAATGAAGGGATACAACCTACAACACACCCAGTGTAACTTCCTCTTCTTTCTCTCACAATATCCTCTCTTAGAATACAATATCCACACACCTACATAGTTGTAATACAATTCCCTCATAAAATAGGGTTTCCTTCTAGGGAAAACGAACCCAACATAACTTCTACCATCATATATGAGACCTTATAATGAATGGTCTAGATTGACTACGAAATTACAATATTGTACAAGGCATTTTTTTTCAATATTTCATTTCGGGGGTGTTTCCCCCGAATCCCCCGCTAGGGGGGCTACAAAAATAGTCACCGGCCCCCCTGGACCCCCTTGGCGACAGTTGTGGGNGGGGGGGGGGGGGGGGGGGAAGCCCCCTCACACCCCCCTTTTAGGGAATGGGGTCCAAGCATGGATGAAACAAACCTCTGAATAAGGAATATAATCAAGATCCACAACCAAGACCCAGTACATGGTCCCAACTAGACTATGCATCATTTGGAATAGAAGTCTCATCCAAAATTTGGCATGTCTGTCATTGTTATTATTTTGGGGGGTTTTGTCAGTTATGGTCTAGTTTACCGATGAGGATGGATAATGAGAGGATAGATAATGAGTGGATATGCAATGAAAATATGTATATGAAGACTATGTATTGAAAACAAACTAATTTATTGTTAATATACTCTAATCTATCCTAGATAGGACCACTCTAAAGTAACCGACGAGCTATAAATGAAACCAAATTCTTCATAAAATTCCACACAGATAGTTGAAATAGAACAATAGAACCAGAAACAAGTGCATGAAACTATATATAACCAGAACAGTCTAAATTATACCATTGCATGTGTTAAACCCTCATCACACGCAAGACTTAAAGATATTTGAAGAAACACTTAAAACCTTAGAACAACATAGAGTGCATAAGAGTTAATCTATTAGAAAAGAAGAATTCTTACAATCCATGTGAATAGTGTTCATGTTCACTCAACAAACTTCATAGCATATATGTATCTACACACAAGTATTCCTTCTTCAAAAAATTGGCCCTAAGAGCTTTTGAATATTCATTAACAAGGTATATGTTCTCAAAATAGTTCTTGGGTCTATACATTTCTTGAAAATCCAAAAGTCCTTTTTACATGGGCCTTTACTCTTGCTTATACAATTATCAGTAACCTCCAAGTGACTCTTTTCCTTCCTCTTGAATAGGTTGTTACAAAAATGGTTCAGATTCCTATTTCTTAGTGACAAGTGTACAATAAGAACAAAATTGAGATCGATTGGGAAAAAGACAAAATAAGAAACAGGTGTTAACATTCTCTACCTACTATTTTGTCTTTTTTCAAGGATTTTTCCCTCTAATGTATGTTTTCCATATTTCTAGTTGATCATATAAGGAGTTGATCCTTCTATAAGTTAATTGTTCCAGAGTTTCATTGTTCATGGATACGTTGTCCTCAATGGTGCCCATGTATTTTAATAGTGTCATCGTTAATGCTTGTATCATGGTGTGCAATTTTACGGGTTGCAGTAAGTGATTCTCTATGAGTTCTGTGGATATTGTAGTGGCTTCTTTGACTACTGCTTTTCTTCAATCCATGTTTTCATGCACCTTGTCTACTAGCTCTTCAGTTACTAAATTTTTCCCAAGCTTGTCTATCCTAGGTAGTCGGTTTCTCTTGATCAATTCCTATGTAGATTTGTGTATCTTTGAGAATATCACCATTGATTTGGTAACCTCTTTATCTGCCCTTTTCCCCACCTATTGGAAATGGTCCAATGCATACAATTATGTCTTTATTTCGGATGTTGAAGGTCGATATATTTTATTCGGTGCATCAGGAGTTTTTGCAATCCATCTATCAATGCCAACCATGCATTCACGGATCATGTGTTACTGCGTCAATTTTTCCTGAATTTGATTATTCCGCTCTATGACAGTAGTTGATGCCTCCTCAAAGAGGTGTAGATGAGAATACATGTCTATTATAGCCTCTTCCATTTATTTATGTACCTTCTCAGCACTAGATTTGAAACTTTGCAATCTTTTGTCATCAATTCTTACTTGTTAGAGTCTTTCCTCTAGCTTTTTGATTCTTGCTTCTTTCTCTACATTCTGCTAGCATAGTCTCTAAATGTTATCCTGATTAGCATTCATGAATGTAGTGTTGGATGTAGTAATCATTATTGGATTATCTCTTACATCTCTAGTTATGGGGACATGTGTAACAACTGAGATAGGCATTCCTTCCATTGTTGTCACTTTCTTTAGTTGTTCATGTACTATTTTGTCGATCTTTCTATCGTAAGTGAAGCTCCTCAAGTTAAGTACTTCACCTAGTTGGAATGGTTCCTAAATTCCTAGTCTTAAACCATTGCCTAATATATCTTTGTCCATGTGTTATAGAAAGATTTTCCTCACCCCATGCAATTTTCTCAGGAGCCTCCGTATGTAGACTTGAAGTCCCTTTTTAGCAATTCCCAGGGATAAAAATTGTATTTTTCCACATATACGTACCCTAATAGCGATAAATCATGTGTATACATAGGTTGCACCATTATAGCCCACATACATAGGGTTTTGTTCCCAAAATTAAAGAATGGTGTCGGGTTTCCATGTCACGTCATGAGATCCATGATCCTTGACCTTCCATATATTGGAAACGTTCTAACTTGGCCCTTTAGTTCCATTTGAAGGCTATAAATGGGCCATATCCAAGTTGTGGAAGAGGGAGAAGAATTCAAATTTGAGAGCAAAGTTACTTTGGAGAAATTATTCACTTCATATTGAGTCTGCATCCCTTTGTCCTTTTAAGTCTGAACACATTGTTCAGCCCCCAAGCTCTTCCCTATTTGATGGAGAACCGCATTTTCTCTCTTATATGAGCATGTCTTTGGTGGAGGATTGAAGTGGTGGAGGCCCAGCTGGAAGGGACTTAGTTTCTCAGTTATGAATGTGCCGACACAAAAGCTTGTCATTCATACACTTATGTTGATTACATTTTAATAGAAATACTCTTTTCTCGTCTAATTAATGTCTTGCAAATATTTGAATTGTTATTCCATGGGAATATTTGTTATGAATATTAATGGATTATGTTATTATATGTGATAAATTTATATATTATCACCATATGTTTGTGTATCTTGGTTGTTGAGGATAAGTTGCAGGTGTATAGCTTTGAGTCAAGTGCTCAATGGTGGAATTCATCGAATGTCTGGACGAGGTAGGCTCTTTATCTTGTCTTGTTAGCATATTTGTTTATATAGAATACTTGATATTAGAGTTGATTTCTGTAATCATTTCCATCTGTTGTGGTTTACCCCATGCCATAGAGTAATTTTCCTCGTAAAAGAATTGGCGACCATATTGGGGAGGGAATCTTCTTTTCGGGGTTTGGAGCATTTTTCTCCTTTGATTGCTCTCGGTTAGCTTGAGTTTTCTTGTCGTATGATTGCTTGACAACCTATTTTCATTTTGAGTCTAAGTTTCTTGGCCTTATCCTTAAACCGATAGTTTTTTAATACATATACATGGGATTTCCCTTGACATATGCATACATATGCGAGTTGGAATTCTATAGGGCATGTACATATGTGGTTTTTTCTTAAACAGTCGCATAAATCATCCTTGTTTTCTTGATTTTTGATTTTGGTGCTTGATGGGTAAGTTTTGATGGTTGTTGAGTCTTCTTCGGTCTTTTTCATGACTATTAAGTGCCTATAGAGTGATCGGAAACCTTTCTTTGGTTGCATTTTTGGGTGGTTTTTCTTTCTCATCATATTTTTCATTGGTTGTCCTTGCATCTTGGGCTGGATGTTTTCTTCTTGATATCCTACTTGGTTTGTCTATTTTTGCTTATAGTAGGGTTTTTATATCAAGTTGTTGATCAGTTCTTGCATTTTCATTTCTTTATAATGAAAATAAAAAAAATATACATTTTGAATTAGGGAATTTGATCTTTTGGGTTCTTATTATTGATATTGATACATGTATGGAAAGATTGCATCTTATTTGAAATTGCAGAGTTGAATTGAAAGTTGCATTTTTTAAAAGCTTATCATTTTTTGAGAATTGAAGTTAGAACTTTGCATTATATTCATATTCATTTATTTTATTTGATGAGTCATAACATCATCAGTTTCACGACCACATCTTTTGAGTAAACAAAGTCACTAAAAATAAGGCTGATAAATTTAAAATTGATTAGAAACGATTTTGTTTTTAAGGGTGCGCAAACTAGCTTAAGATTTAGAGCCTTGGAATAGGATTTTGTGAGTAGACTTCTTGAAGGCTATTAAACTCAACATATGTTTATGGATAATGAAGTGATGAAATCCATTGTATAATTGGTGATGTCAGGAGGCTCCGCTCACACCAAAGTTAAACATGAAGGCGTGCGAAGTTGGTTGAGGAGATATCCCTCCAATAATTTCTTAGCGTCAAAGATATTTATGGGGATCTATTCATAACTGGGGGTCTTTCTAGTGCCTTTACCTCTATTAGAGGTGGTTCTTTTGATATTTTAGGCTTTGTTACCCTGCCCATATGGTGGACCTGACTTATAATTATTTCTCTATGCATTGATTATATCGTGGTGGATTTATTTGATTGACATAGGTAGCCACATAGGTTACTTGCAGGGGTTATTCTATAGGTACCTTGGGTTAGACAAGGGTCGGAAAGAACACAACCTTTATGGAGGATTACCTCAGTGGGGGGATCTGATTGAATGCATTGTTAATCCCACAAGGGCCATTATAACTAATTTTGATATCTTCAATCTTTTGAAGGGAGTCTTAGGCCCCCCTTGGGTGAGGCATACCTAATTTAGTGAGAGAGGCTCCTTTTAGCCATTATATTTTGTTTATGTGAAGATCAGACCTTTTGTGTAGTTTTGGTGTGCTCTTTGATTGTTAGTGGGCCTTATTATTTTGTATTGTGTCATGAGTCTTAATTTCTATGGT
Source organism: Picea engelmannii (assembly GCA_009831015.1). Taxonomy (NCBI): domain Eukaryota; kingdom Viridiplantae; phylum Streptophyta; class Pinopsida; order Pinales; family Pinaceae; genus Picea; species Picea engelmannii. The sequence goes on along the minus strand of ML777401.1, from coordinate 1,081,128 downwards.
TAGTGGAGCCCCTGTGACTCCCTCAGTTAATGCTACCCAACCCATGGTATTTGATCATTCCATGGGGATGAATCCTTTTGTAATTCCTAGTGGTATGTGGAATCATGATACTCAGTCAATACCTTGGGCCTCTAATCATCATTATCTTGGTATGCCAGACATGTCTTCACGCTTTCCATCCTCCGTGTTAGCGTCAGAAGTCACTCCTGGATTGCTTTGCAAGATCAGAGCCTGACACCCATCAGTTTAATGTCACTATTTGTTTAAAAGAGGTGATCAAATGGAAGCAAACTTGGAACAGTCGTCTCAACTCAGAAACTAGGCCAGGCATGCACGGGTGAGTGAGGTCTTAGATAAACTTCAAACATTGAGTTGTAGTAAGGGTGAGTAGGGGGAAGACTTGCATGAGAAAAGTGCGAAGGTCTATCATAAACATCAGGTTTGTGACAAACTGAAGGAGAAAGCATTCGAACGCAAGATCCTCTTACATTCAAACACAAAATACCAGAGAATACAATAATGCCACAACAAATCCTTTATCATAACATCACTGCAACAATCCACATGAATCATTCGATCATGAACTCTCTGATATGAGATGAAAACATAGATGGAAAAAGGAGAATTGTTTGTCATAAAACAAGAAATCTCAAACACAGATACATAACCTAGAGAACTAGGATGTTTGTTGAAACTTTACAGTTGGGAGCTTAGCTCTACCATCGATCCCTACAAAATATGGCGAAAACGCCTTCATATACTCAAACTAGCAACATCAACAAAATTGAGACGTAGCATTAAAATTTTTGCATCTGCATGGCTCCTGACAATCTGCAGCTGCAATCTTTGAATGGTCGTGCAACTTGTGGAAGATGCGATCGATCTTCTGACAGTTTCATCGGCGAATCGACGTGCCTTTAGTTCATTGCCAGAATTTCCCATTATGGCGGAGGCGATGTCTGCCCACCACCAATCGCTTCAATAACTGCTTTGTTGGGAATGAGAACGACTCGGCCAACTCAGCACTTTGGGATATGGAAAACTCCTCGCACTACCACCTGGCATAACTGAATGGCTTGACGAATAGGCATGGAGGCCAGTGCGAAGGATGGGGAGAAAACGAAGTGGCGAGGTGTGAGAATGGTGACAGAGGAGGGCACATGACGGAAGACAATAGGCGGAAAAAAGGGAGAAGACGAGAGATAGTGGACTTGCTCTATGGTGAGAGTCTGACGTGGAAAGGAGCGGGACACATGGAAAGCGACAAGTGGATGATGAGAAGGAAGGAGGACCACACGGACCAAAGAGGGGAGGTGGATGGATGACACACGGCAGCAGGAGAAAGGTGATTCTGGAAGATGACATGATGGGAGAAGGGCCCACGCATGCTAAACACAGGGCAGCTGAGACTGATGGGATCGCACGAGCACCGTTGATCTGGGCACTAAGATCTCGACTGTTGGAAAGTTGCGCATCTGATTCCGGACCCCCCCCCCCC
>ML777401.1:992502-1079533 GCA_009831015.1 Picea engelmannii | reverse complement strand
AATCCCATATGCACTGTTGATCCGGGTGCACGAATCGTTTCCACTCGGACTTGCTTTCCACTTACCACAGGTGCATTTGCGTTCAAAACTTAGGACAAGTGGGTTTTAACCCACTCTTTTGAATTCTAACCCCCCTATAAGAAATATCGCTAACATTTGGCTCCATGGGGGATAGAGTCGTCCCTGTGATGCTCTAAGAACTATTTTGCAGATCCAGTGCCTTTGTTGTTGGGCTATGGAGTCATTTATTAAAATGAAAAACAAAACAAAAACAATATTTACAAAACAAAAAAGAGCCGACTGTGGCTCACAGAAAACATTTTTTCAGGAAATGCCCATTTACTGGGCCACTAGAAACTTCTTTGCCTTCCAGATCTTGCAACGTGTATGTGTTGTTTGAAAATACTTCAAGGATATCGAAAGGCCCAAACCAGAGGGAATCAAACTTGTTGTGCTTACCCCTGTCCTGCCTGGGTGCATCCCACTTGAGTACCAGGTCACCTTGCTTGAATTCCTTCTTTCTGTTCTTCCTGTCAAAAGCCTGTTTGATCTTCTGCTAATGATTGCAGGCTCTATCCATGACTTGTTCTCTGATCTGATGCACCTCCACCGTTTGATGAGACCTCCTGACCACATGGTTAGGTTCTCCTTCAAAATCTTGAAGGAAATTCACCACAAGTAAGGCAAGTTGAGTGGGGAAAACAACCTCTATTTCATAAACAAGTTGGAAAGGTGAGAGACCCAGGGATTTCTCTCTTGTTACCTGATCAGCCCAAAGGAAAAATTTGAGCTTTGAGTCCCAGGCCCTCTGATTGTCCTCCAATAGCTTTTTGATGAGCTTGATTAGGATTTTTTTGGAGGACTCTACCAGTCCGTTTCCTTGAGGATAGTATGGAGTGGAGTGAACTAGTGAAATCCCAAATTGTTCACAGAACTTGACCAGAGGCTCAGACCTGAAGGGGGTGGCATTGTCAGTGACAATCCTACTTGGGAAACTGAATATGGCTATGACTTCTTCCAAGAGACTGATAATTACTTTGTGAGAAGTGCTCCTGGTGGGGACAACCTCTATCCACTTGGTGAAATAATCAGTCGCAGTGAGGATCCATCTGTGTTGGCCACTTGAGGGAGGATGAATCTCTCCGATGAAATCCAATCCCCACTGCTAAAAGGGTGTTGAAACTACTACAGGCTTTAATGGAAGAGATTTGAGTTGTTGTTTACCTGAGAAATTATGGCATTTAATGCAATCCCTGACTTCCCTGCAGACATAAGTAAACAAAGTAGGCCAGTAATACCCACCCCGGAGGATTTTGTGGGCTGTGGTCTTCCAAAAATGATGACCTCCGCAGAGACTGCTATGAAAATTGAACATCACCTTCTAGGCTTGCAGTGGGTCCAGACATCTTAATAGTATCCCCAGAGGGTCTCTCCAATACAAGGCTCGATCAATGAGACAATACCTGATCACTTTGAGCTTCAAAGCTCTGGCCCTACTCTTTCCTAATCCGTCAGGGGGCTTTAATTCTTGCAGAAAATACAAGATATACTTGTACCAGGGACATGATGCTATAGGTATGATGATCTGAGAATTCCTGCGGGATGAATCAGCTTTCTCATTGATGAAGTTAATCCCCAAAGTCTTGCAATTAGATTCAGCTAGCATCTTGGCCAAACCTTGCCCCTTTATCAACTTGGTGGGCTTAGTCTCCAGGTCAAATTCCAGGATCTTGGCGATCCATTTACCCCTTCTCCCATCTATGTCAGGTTGTATAAGAATGTCCTTCACAGAGGTTGAAGGGACATATGCAGTGATTTTTGAGTGCAAAACATAGATCCTGAAAGATTTGAGATCTTTCACCAATGCATAGGCCTGCTTCTCCATGATATCATACCTGAGTTCAACATCTCTCAACGCCTTGTTGTAGAAAGCAATAGGTTGCTCTCACCCTTGATCATTTTTCTGCAACAAGACTGCTGCTACCAAGTCATCAGAAGCAAATGAGAAAATCAGGAAATCTTTAGAATAATCGGGACTGATTAGCACAGGTGCCTCGATCAATGCTTTCTTTATTTGGGTAAAATATTCCCTGGGTTCAGCAGTCCATTTCACTTCATTGCCTTTCCTGACCATGGTTGTAATGTGTTTCACCAGCTCGACAAAGTTTGAGACGAATCTCCTCAGAAAGTTAATCTTCCCCAAAAATGCCCGAACTTCCTTCTTAGACCTGGGAAGTGACAGGGCCTGAATCACTTCCACCCTGCTTGGGTTGATGCTTACTCCCTCTGCTGACACTATGTGACCTAACAGCTTTCCCTCCTACATAGAAAACAGTGATTTCTTGGGGTTTAAAGATAGGCCATACCTCCGACACTTCAGGAAAATTCTTTTTAAGTGGCAGTAGTGCTCTTTATCAGTCTTGGAGAAGACTGTGATGTCATCCAGATATATCACCACAAACTGGTCCTTCTCCCCGATGAAGGCTATGTACATGGCCCGTTGAAATGTTGCTCCTGCATTCATCAGTCCGAAAGGAATTTTGGCATACATGAACGTGCCCCAAGGAGTGGTGATGGTTGTTTTTCTCTGTCCTCAGGCATGACTGATATCTGATTGTATCCAGAGAAACCATCAATCATGGATATCCTGAATGCACCAGTGACCCTCTGTAATATGTGTTCCATGTTGGGCAGGGGATAATTGTCCTTTCTAGAACTTATAGTCAGGTTCCTGAAATCAACGCAGAGTCTGATTTCCTCTCTTTTCTTTCTCACCGGGACCAAATTAGCTACCCATTCAGAATATCTCAAGGGGACAATGATCCAGGCATCTAGCAGCTTCTTTACCTCTCTCTCCATAACAGGTAGCAACATGGGATTTATCTATCTCGGCTTCTGCTTAAATGGATTAGCCTCCTCTTTCAGTGGGATCTTGTGCTCGATGACTGATGTGTCATACATCTTGAGGTCTTCGTAGGTCCATGCGAACACATCAGCAAACTCCTTTAGCAACTTAGTATATTCGGCTCTCTTCTCCTTGGTCAAATTCCTTGAAATCTTGACAAACTTGGGCTTCTCCGATGTGTCTATGTTGCACTCAGTTGTGTCATCATCATCACCTGAGATTTTACCCTTTATTGCCACATCATTTCCATCGAACAGTCTTTCTAATGGAACTAGTCCTCTTGGAATGTAATTGCTCGGTAGTTGAATAATCTGGCGATGAGCAATTTTATTTAAAAGTTTCCCAGGGTGACAGTCACCTTCCATGTCGGGATTCTCATCTATGTGCAATGTAGAAAAGTCATCGATGGACTGGAGAAATTTCTCTATTTCCTGATCATCTTCAAACACCCTCCAGTGTTTAACGTTGTCTGGTATAAAAGGTCTGTATTTTATTTCAACATCGGATCTGACCACTGGTGGTGAAGGAACTTCGAGCAAGCTAGTTGTGACAGCTAAAAATTTGGTTGAAGCATTTTCCTCCCTTGGAACGTAAGAAATATTAAAGGCCAGGAAGAAATTATCAATTAGGTCCCATACCTCATTACTATAATTCCTGAGTCGAGGGTTCTTATCCTGATAAACGTTTTTTACCTGCTAAACGATCAACTATGCATCTCCAAACACAGCCATCTCCTTAATTCCCATTTCCTTGGAAGCTCTTAATCCCAGAACCAGAGCTTCATACTCTGCCACATTATTGGTGATTTCGAATTCCATCTTGTATGACAGAGATATGGTCTCTCGACAGGGTGATATGAATACCACTCTGGCACCTGCACCCATACTAGAGGAAGCTCCATCAAAGAAGATCTTCCAGACAGAGGTGATTGGAGGGGGTGTCTCCTAATTAAAAATGGGCTTATTTCTGATCTGTAAAGGAGCCTCAGGGGTGTGGGTGAGCTGTAGTAAACTGGAGCCTAAATTAGTGTCCAAGCCATAGATGGGATGATTGGCAGGGTTGGCTTCATCACTGATTATGTAGGCCAGTTGGGCTTCTCTGTACAGTCTCCTATACTCCCCTCCAAACACTGGAATGGTGGCATATGTGAGATCCATCTGCAAGGTTCCCCCCAATATCTTTATCCAAGATCTTGACAACAGCATGCCAAACTTAGGGGGGACATCAACTACCACGATATCCATGACCATCCTCTTCATGGGCAGCTGAAACAGGGAGACTACCAGGTCCTTGATGACTCCCAAACACTAAACCCTCCTGGAGTCGAAAGAATAGAGGTCATGATAGGCTCGAGTGACTTCTAGTCCCAACTCTTCCATGACAGTTTTGGGCATGAGGTTGTGAGAGGCCCCTAAATCCATAAGGCAATTATGCAACATTTTGTCATGTATGTTCAGGGATGTGTAGAAGGGAGGGGATGAATAATCTCTTTCTTCTACCATGGGACCTAGGATGACTGCAGGCCTTTCATCTTGGAGGTTTATGGATTCTGTGAGAGGGTATGAGGCTTTAGATTTCAACAGCTCAGAGAAGCGCTTTTTGAATTCCCCATGTTTAATTAACTCAGTGAGTGGCACAGGGATTCTGATTTTTTGAATCTCATGTTCGAAATTGAAAGAAGACATAGGCTTTGGGATTTCTCTAATTTCAAGAACATGATTATGGAAAATGGGAGAGAGAGTTTGAGCCTTCTTACCTCTATGAGCGTCTTCTACTTCATTAGCAAGTTTCTCTGTTCTAGTGGATTTCTCAGGAACATCAGGTGTTGCTGCCCTTTTGTCGGATCTCAGTTTGTACCTGCCTCGACCGCTGCTAGCTTTGTCTCCCTTTCTCAATTCATTTAGCTGACTATTCATGAGAGACTCTTTGTAAGCAGTCTGAGTGAGATGAGGAAAAGCAGGAGTATCTTCTAGGTAGTGGATTTCGGGATCAAGCTCATCTGTTTCTCTTTCCTCCTCATGGGAAACCAAATGGTTCTGAAAGGGATCCTGAATCCTCTCGTCTTTTCTGTCTCTTCCCCTTTCTATGTGCATAGTTGGAGGAGCAATATTATTTGGCCTTTTGAAAATTCCTTTATTTTCGGTGTTCTGAGGGCCCTTATATGCTTGTTTCCTTTCTACCTTCAACCTCTCCATCTCTTCGATCAGAAACTTCATCATCTCGGTCAATTCGTTCACTTGAGGGTGAGGCAATGATGGGCCAGAAGCTGAAGCTTTGGTTCTTCCCTTCCTTTTGTTTGTATCATCTTTGTTCCTCAGTCTGTCAGCTACCAATATGTTTGATTCCACTTCTACGACGGTGTCTTTCATTTGAGCTAAGGAGGTAGCTCTTCTTTCCCTCAGTAGTAGGCAGAAATCAGGATCAAATGCACTAGCATATGAAATTTGGGCAGAGGCTTCTGAGGGTTTGATCTCTACAGGGATCTTATTGCACATCTTATTAAATCTTTTGGAGAAGTCAGAGATAGACTCTCCTTCCATTTTCCTCAGGGACCCAAACTATGTCATGTAATACATGAAATATTTTTTATCCCCCCACTGCCTCAGGAAAACGTTATCCAAGGCTTCAATGCCAGCAATTGATCCAGGGACCAGTCCTCTGAACCATTTTCTTACCTCTCCATCAAGGCTCTAGATGAAAACTCTCATCCAAACATATTCATTCTCGATATTCAAGTTGTCTGCATAACTCTAAAAAGTAGCTAGGTGCTCTTCAACAGTTATGTCTCCCTCCCCACTGAACTTGGGCATGTATTTCAAATAGTCTCCAGCAGGGAGGGGGTTCATAGGATCAAGTAGGATCAAAGGAGCATATCTGGCAGCAACTATGGCATCCATTCTATTCATATGGGGATTAGCACCAGCCATAGGAATATTAGGTAAAGGAGAACTCGGAGGAGAAGGAGTGTGGACGGGAGATGTCGGAAAAGAGGTTCTTGGAGGAGACAACGGGGAAAACAAAGAGAGAGCCAAGGGACCTGAGTGTGAATATGCTTCTCTCTATGCGGAAGTAGCAATAAAAGGAGGGGTGGTGAAACCTTCAAAATCTTGAGGTCTGTGATGAGGAACGACCTTCAGGAAGGGGGGAGTGACAAGGATCTCTCTTTCTGATACCAGACTAGGAGGAGAAAACTCAGCAGGAACACTCCCGAAATTCAGAAAACAGGAAACCTCAGAGGAAGGATGACTAGGAAGCTGAGAATAAGAAAATGGAGTTCTTACAGAAGGGGACGTCATATTACCTGTTTCAGCGATGGAAACTTCTTTTTCAGATCTCTTTCCCTTTCTGCGCACCGCTTCCGAGTCAGCTCCTGGTGTAGCTAAAGGCAAGTGTGGATTAGACCTCATATGTCTGCCTCTCGAAGCCACAGTTGATAGCGCAGGTCCTCCCCAACGGAGTCATCACAATGGAGTCGTCAGGTGCACAGTAGCAATCTTCAAGTTTTGGTATCTAATGCACCTTCAGAATCAGTTGATCTTTGTCATTCAAACCCGGGGAAAATATTCAACCTCGTCTCCGGTAATGGTGCCAGAAATGTTAGCGTCAGAAGTCACTCCTGGATTGCTTTGCAGGAGTAGAGCCTGACACCCATCAATTTAATTTCACTATTTGTTTAAAAGAGGTGATCAAATGGAAGCAAACTCGGAACAGTTGTCTCAACTCAGAAACTAGGCCAGGCATGCACGGGTGAGTGAGGTCTTAGATAAACTTCAAACAGTGAGTTGTAGTAAGGGTGAGTAGGGGGAAGACTTGCATGAGAAAAGTGCGAAGGTCTATCATAAACATAAGGTTTGTGACAAATTGAAGGATAAAGAATTCGAACGCAAGATCCTCTTACATTCAAACACAAAAGACCAAAGAATACAATAATGCCACAAAAAATCCTTTATCATAACATCACTGCAACAATCCACATGAATCATTCGATCATCAACTCTCTGATATGAGATGAAAACATAGATGGAAAAAGGAGAATTGTTTGTCATAAAACAAGAAATCTCAAACACAGATACATAACCCAGAGAACTAGGATGTTTGCTGAAACTTTACAGTCGGGAGCTTAGCTCTACCATCAATCCCTACAAAATATGGTGAAAACGCCTTCATATACTCAAACTAGCAACATCAACAAAATCGAGATGTAGAATTAAAAGCTTTGCGTCTGCATGGCTCCTGACAATCTGCAGCTGCAATCTTTGAATGGTCGTGCAACTTGTGGAAAACGCGATCGATCTTCTGATAGTTTCATTGGCGAATCGACGTGCCTTTAGTTCGTTGCTAGACTTTCCCATTATGGAGAAGGCGATGTCTAACCACCACCAACCGCTTCAATAACTGCTTCGTTGGGAATGAGAACGGCCCGGCCAACTCAGCACTTTGCGATTTGGAAAACTCCTCGCACTACCACCTGGCATAACTGAATGGCTTGACGAACAAGCATGGAGGCCAGCACGAAGGATGGGGTAGAAATGAAGTGGCGAGGTGTGAGAATGGTGACAGAGGAGGGCACATGGCGGAAGACAACATGCAGAAAAAAGGGGGAAGAAGAGAGATAGTGGACTTTCTCTGTGGTGAGAGTATGACATGGAAAGGAGCGGGACACATGGCAAGTGATGAGTGGATGATGAGAAGGAAGGAGGACCACGCAGACCAAAGAGGGGAGGTGGATGGATGACACATGGCAGCAGGAGAAAGGTGATTATGGAAGATGACATGATGGGAGAAGGGCCCACGCATGCTAAACACAAGGAAGCTGAGACTGATGGGATCGCACGAGCGCTGTTGATCGGGGCGCTAAGATCTCGGCCGTCAGAAAGTTGCACGTCTGATTCCGGACCCCCCCCCTCCACTTAAAGGCAGAAAGGCAGGGGGGGTCCAGAATTTCCTTTATCGTCGTTGATCCGAGCACGCTGATCTGGACCGTTGAAGAGATGCACCCTCGATTCCGGACCCCCCCCCCTCCGCTTAAAGGTAGAAAGGTGGGGGGGGTCCAGAATCCCACATGCACCATTGATCCGGGCACGCGAATCGCTGCCGCTCGGACTTGCTTGCCACTTACCACAGGTACATTTGCGTTCAAAACTTAGGACAAGTGGGTTTTAACCCACTCTTTTTCATTCTAACCCCCCTACAAGAAATATCACTAACACTCCGCCTCGCCTTTTTATGTGAATCCTAGTTTTGGTTCTCGAGACATGATGCCTCCTTATTCTCCTTTTTCATTTGGTGGGAGTCATATCCCTCAACCAACTCTTACAATAGGAGGTTGGAATCTTCCTTCCTACAGATCCAATCCTAGCTTCACTTTTCCAAGAGAAAGTACTCAAATGGGTGATCATTATACTTATTACATCTCCTTCATCTATCCTTCTTTTCTTATGCCAGTTCCTATGAACATTTTTCCCATGGTGGACCTCCATCTTTCCTCTGGTGTTTCATCTGGGGCGAGTCAGTTTTATAGTATGAGTAACCTCCTTCACGAAGCTCCTTCGCTTGGGGGAAATATATATCCTCACCTGAGTAACTCTTGTCATGTCACTTTCTATTTGCAAGTGACTTCATCAGTGATGATGCCCTTACAACCCTTTATGAATCAGTTTGGAGGAGGATACTATCCTATCAGACAGGTCCATGGCATGTACCAGAACCCCTCCTGGCCCGCAATCTTTCAAAACCAGTATTTCCCGAAACCTTGGTCTCAAATCTCACAACCAACCGCCACGAGTCCAGTCACTAAAATTCATACTGGCATTATATAACCAACCTCTACTAGTCATGTTGGAGATTGGTCGACAACCTATGCAATTCATGTCAAAGACCAACAACCATCTGCTGCAAGTCATGTTGGTGGCACAAATCTAAGCATTTCTAGTCATATTGCACATACATCACCAACCTCTTCTAGTCATGTTGGGGATTCATCACCAAACTCTACTAGTCATGTTGGGGGTTCATCATCAACCTCTACTAGTCATGTTGAAGGTTCGTCACCAACCTCTGATAGTCATGTTGGGCATTCATCACCAACCTTTGCAAGTCATGTTGGAGATTTTCTACTAGGCTCTGCAAGTCATGTTGGGAGCATGTCACCAGCCACTGAAACTCATGTTGGGGGAATTCATATGATTGAGAATCCTATATTTATAAGAAGTAATCCCAAGTTCCTTTGTAGGCTTTTCAAAGGATATCACCTTACTCATTTGTGCCCTGCTACTGTTGTGGTACAAGAAGTGTGGTCCTTTCCTAGGGGCCCTTCAATTTCCGAGTTGTGTTTGGTTTCCCAAAATTCTAATCTTTATTTGGTTGATACAGCGGTTGTGTCGATGCAATATTCGGCTGACACCACTCTTATTTTTGGGGGTGATTCATTTCTTGACCATGTTGTCACGCATCCTATTCAACCAGTGATCATGTTGATGTAATCTTCAACCGACACCACTCCTTTTTTGGGGGATGATGCGTCGACTCTTGCCCTTGTTGTCTCGCATCCTATTCAACCAATGGTTGAAGAAGTGATCGTGTCAATGCAATATTCAATCAATCCCACTCTTCTCTTGGAGAGTGACAAGTCTAGGGAAGTGACATTGTCGATGCAATATTTGATCAATCCCACTCTTCTTTTGGAGGTGATGTGTCTTTCAACTATGTCCTTAACATTTATAGTCATGTACCTTCTGAACACGGGAGCATTCCACTCTCTTCAAGTATGATCCCTCCAATTCCTAAGGTGGTTTCCTTTGATTGGGATGATATTTTGTATCCTCACCTTCCTTATTCTACACCCTTCCATATAAGGGGTATTCTTCAATATATTGTAGAAAAAGTCTCCTCTGCAAGTATTTTATCCTCCTCATCTTTGAAATTTTTGGGTGTTCTCATGATTGTGTCAGCTATCTGTGAGTTGTTTAATTTTGAAATAATCCCTGCATGGGAGCCCTGGCCTCCCCCATGATATGACGCTTAGAACAATATCCTTCAAGTCTTGTTTAAGCTCTTTTTCGACTCTATCAAAAAGCGAAAAAGATTTTCGAGTGAACTTGTCTCTTTCACACTTGTTAATTGGATTTTAAAGGATGTCTATTTGGTGTAAGTTTAACCCTTTTTCGAACCAAGTATACTAATTTCAAAAAGGGAATACTCTAGTCACTAATGGCTAAAAGAGTTCTCCTAGGTATTGTTTTATACTTTTTCCAGCCTAGGGGACTAAATTTTTGAAAAAGGACATTATTTGGAATTAATTTGTAATTGCATATCATTCTCTTTCTTGCAGTATTGAGCCTATTACCAGTTCCCACTTTCGCATTATAAGCCTATTATCTTATCATTTTTCATCATCAACCAAGCAGAGCCTTGTTTATATCCTTTGCAACTTGACACCCTGTACCCTGTGAGGAAACATTCCCCCGAGTGTCCATATCTTCCATGCACCTCCTTTCATTGAGCATAGGTATGTTCCACTTCTATAACCAATTTCTTACTTGCAACACTCGTTTCCTCCTCTGTATTATAGCATTCGTTTGTCTATGAAAAAACAAAAAAAATACGAGCAAGAAAAGAATATTATCTCATGTTGGTAGCAATCGTGTCGCCATTGAAAAGAGCACAAAATTTTGAGTCCACTTTTCATCCGAAGTTTGGTCTTAGCATGACCTTAGGAAGAAGATCCCATTACTTATAGTTTACTCCTCCGACGGGTTACTCTTCCAGTCCCTATCGATATTTTGATTGGTGCCTTCTACATCACAAAGTTTCATCATTGAGTCTGTGTTGCGAGAGTCCTCCATATGTCTCATGCTCTTATTCAAAGGATGTCTATAAGCATGTGTCATCCATTTCTCAGAACTCTTGACTTCGTATGTCGGCCATACCCTCAGTGTGTCTCAGAGTTACATGGAGTTTTAGTCTTAATGTGCACCCTAGTCCTACTTTCCTAATGGGTAGAAAATCTTGAACCCAACAGTCGACATCTCCTCATTGGTCGCTAACTGGGGGGTTTCCCTTGTGTTCGAGGACAAGAAATATATTCACACATCCATATTTGTGTAGTGTCTTGGATTCTATTAGCCTTATTGGTGGTTTCCTCACCTTTTTTGGAAGTTTTCTTTATTAGCTTCTATTCAGAGGGTCTTTTTTGTGCACTACTTGCATCTAGTGCATCTAAAAGACACACAGGGTTGTTGGTTCGTGAACATGTTCTTCGTCCGAGTTCCTACAAATCATCAAGCTACTACTTTGTACCTCGTGCCAATTGATGAGAGATGCCTTAATTCTCTCCTTTCAGTAGGTCTCCTTCCATCGAATTCATCTCATCTATTCTGGAAATGAGACTTAGAGTCTTGTGAGTACCTAGATTCTTCCAGTCATTAGTGGCAGGATCTATCGCCATCGACAGTTGGGAATACATCAATGTCTCTTGATCAATGGATTTTTCAAGTGTTCGACCTCAACTCCTTTATTCAGACTTGTAAGAATGTACTTGGTGCCTTGATACCTACTTTCATTATCAATAGGTTGTGTCACATTTGTTAACGATATACCTTAATGACCATTAAACAAATGAAGTCTCATTGTGTTTGACCTCAACTCATTTATTCACATGATGTAGACTTTCACCTTTGGCAGATTGTGTAGAAGACTTGAAGACATCAGTTTATAGTCGCATATTTCCTGAGCTATTGCTATAATTCATTGGATGAGTACTTATATGACTTCAGTGATCATGGGAGAACAAATTGTACTCCATTGTATATAGATATATTCAGATTGATCTTGAGACTGGTTTTCATTGGGCCTTGTTCGTGACTATGAAATACTATGGCATGTATCTACTTTTGTATTTCCCGTTAATGGCTATGAATAATTGTTTGTTATATTTCCACATGGATATGCAGTGTAATTCAAATTGGCATCCATGTGTACAAAGTCATTATGGATTATAATATTCTTAATATGAGTAACTAGTTCGTTCAGCTGGGTCTCCATTACTCCACTTCTAGGAATTATAATGTATTTTGTCCATCACAAATACTCCTTTGACCTCACACATTAGGGGGAATCTATTATAGAAATATTTTCCTCACCCCAAGCAACTTGATCAGAAGGCCTTTCCCATTTCCCTATGTAGACTTGAAGTCCCTTTTTGGCAATTCTCGTAGCTAAAAATTGTATTTTTCCACATATGTGTGCCCTAACATATATAAAACATGTGTATACATAGGTTTCACCATTATAGACCATGTACATATGGTTTTGTGCCCAAAATTAAAAAATGGTGTCGCGTTTCCATGTCACATCACGAGATCCATGATCCTTAACCTTCCATATATTGGAAACGTTCTGACTCGGCCCTTCAGTTCCATTTGAAGAATATAAATGGGCCATATCCAAGTTGTGGAAGAGGGGGGATAATTTAACCTTGAGAGCAAAGTTACGCTGGATAAATTATTCACTTCATATTGATTTGGCATCCCTTTGTCCTTTTAAGTCTGAACACATTGTTCAACCCCCAAGATCTTCCCTATTTGATGGAGAACCTCATTATCTCTCTTATATGAGCTTGCCTTTAGTGGAGGATTGAAGTGGTGGAGGCCCAGCTGGAATGGACTTAGTTTCTCAGTTCAGAACGTGACGACATAGAAGCTTTTCATTCATACACTTTTGTTGATTACATTTTAATAGAAATACTTTTTTCTCATCCAATCAATGTCTTGCAAATATTTGAAGTGTTATTCCATGGGCATATTTGTTATGAATATTGATGGCTTATGTTATTATATGTGATAACTTTATATATTATCACCATATTCTTGCGTATCTTGGTTGTTGAGGACAAGTTGTAGGTGTATAGGTTTGATTCAAGTGCTCGACGGTGGACTTCATCAAATTTCTAGACAAGGTACGCTCTTTATATTGTCTTGTTAATATATTTTTCTATATAGCATACTTGATATTAGATTTGATTTGTACAATAATTTTCATCTATTGTGGTTTACCCCATGCCATAGAGTGATTTTCCTCATAACACCATGCCTACAGTTGAAATTTCTGGGATATCTGTCTCCATTGGGTGGGTGTCACCCCCTTTGTCCTTTGCATCCTTCTGTTTTCTTTCTTCTTTAGCTAATTTTCTTTCTTCATTTTCTTCTTGTTTTGTTGTTTCCCTCTATTATGCTTCTCTATTTGCTTCTTCTTTTCATTTGATCTCTCATTTTGTTTCATTTTTTGCTTCTGTCGCGGCCTTGGATTTGGTCGTTTCTACCTCGATCTTCCTCTTCTTTTTTGCCGTGTCATTATTCCTTTTGTGGAATTTCTCTTAATCCCTTCTCTTATTGTCATTTGGTGCTTCTTCTTCCTCCGATGTTGACCTTGAGTGTATTGAGGTGGAAGTGTGGAGTGATTTTTCAACTTCCTCTTCCTTTCCTTTATTTATGGCTTCTTCTCTAGCCTTTTCTTCATCTGTGATTCTCCCCTTTGGTTGGCCATGCCTGTTGAATATGACATCGTCATAGATCCGATAATTTTGATGCACCTCTTCTTATTCCCAAATATTCATTGTATATTCCCAAGGTGGACCAATCTTGTTGAAGTGGTCCCTCACGATATTCTTGGGATCGTTTCTTATAAACTGTTCTTCTTTGAAGTGATAAGATGTAAGGGTGTTTACTTCTGCTTGATCTTTCTTGGTGTTTTCAAAGAATTAGTTCCTGATGTATAATGACATCGGTGGCCAGATCAATTTTTTCATTCGATATAAAATTCCACCAGCCCCGTGTATGATGGTCTACTATGCAACCTCCTGAAGCACATGCTTATCAGGGACAAATTGAGGGAGAAAATGGGGAGGCTTAATTACACCATACACCTATATGTATGTGTTGTTTTCTATGAGACACCAGTCTCCAATTATTCTTATGATTGTTATAGCCTTGTCGTTCATGAAAGGAGTGGCACAAAATATGAATTCATATATAATATGAATTCGTATAAAGGGGCCAAAAAATGATCACATATCTTCTAGTATTATGTGCAGTACTTGTGCTCCCACATCACGTTGCAGTATACATGGATGGTCGAGTCATATGGTTTCCATTTCCACCCTATCCTAGGGTATTCATGAGTTATGCACATAATTTCCAAGAGGTATGAGGACATGTGGAAGCTTGGAAATGTTCCAGGTTGGGATCCTTTGACCACAGAGATATCCACCATTAGATTTTCAAATAGGATATTATCCTAATTGAATGACATCCCTTCATCCACATAGTAGTATATCAGGGGAATATACTATAGAGAGAAATGGGATGCATCTAGCTCCCCATACAACCAACACAACATGATCCAAAAAGGATCCAGAGAAGGATAAGAACAAATCAGAACTCACAGAGGCAACTCGGGACACTTAGAATGTCTTCAGTAGATAGAGAAAGGGAAAAATATAAAATTTCCCAAAACTCAGATAAAATGACACGATTGCGAAGAGCGCTTCGCAATATTTCTAACGACGCAAATGAATCGTCAAATAGAATTATGGATTGAAAGATATTCATGGTCAAAGTTTTGATCAAACTAGCCCAGTCAAAGGGGATGAGTCAGCATCCATACTGCTAATGTTAGCATCAGTAGAAATGATTTCATCATTCGTACAACATACGTGGAAAGCCCAAAAGGTGACATGTGTCCTACTGACGTGATCATGATGACGTGGTTTCACAAGAGGATGCCACATGTCACTCAATTTTTTACTTTTTGGGTCGATTTGTGGACCAATGAAAATTTTCCACGTGGCAGTCCATACAGGACACATGGCATTCGTACATTACGTGGTAGGGTGACATGGCATCCATACGACATGTGGCAAGGTGATGTGGCAAGTTGATCGTGCAACGAGGTGACGTGGGTCAATGATTAGATTCCATGTGGCCCAGTCATGGGGTGCCACATGGCAGTGGGAAAATTCCCAATGATGCCCAACAACCAAAAAATTCAAAAAAATATATATATACACCCCCAAATCTGGCAATGGTTCTGCCAAATTGGCAACATATTCCATGGGTCCACTAAATTAACCAACCACCAAACTATATGCCAGAATCTCTTCCATTCTGGTAGAATCTTTGCCAAATATAGTGGATCATCATTTTGTTCACCAAAATTGTTGTAACATAGTGTTAAAAGGGGAGGCCTACGGGTTCGACCCCATGACCTCCACCTAAAACTCCGCCAACAAGTGACTTAGAATAGTCGTCAATAACCAATGCGCCAAACCACCCATTAATTCATAACCACCACGTTTTAATATAAGAAGGGGGTTTCCACTAGTATATGGGACAGAGAGACCAAGGTGCGGATTTCAAGATAGGGTATGCATTTCAAGAAATTTTCCAGACATTTATTGTAGAGGCACGCACGAAAACCAAGACAAGGGTGTCTCTTGGGCCTGAAAGCTCCAGACTCGGATTGAGGCGTGGATACAATCATTTTTAGGTAATTTTATGCCACGAACACAGTGGTAATGTCTGTTTTCTGTTCATAGCAAATCTTATGTATCTTAACTCCAAAATGAGGTATACTTATGTATTTCACCCAATTCTTTTGTGGAGTTAATAAAAAGGCCTACCCATTTAAGAGAAGGACTGGAAGACGTAGTCCACCAGGGACGATCTCTGTTATCAATTTTTTGTGTTCATATTTTATGTTTATGTCCCTTTCTTTCTGAGATTTTCCTTATTTATGGTGTACTTTAGTTTATGCTCATTTAATACAATTCTTTAACAAGTCATCGGACGAAAAGATCCTAGATCACGTTGGTATCATAGTAGTCATCTTTGAATTGAATTCTTGAGTATGAATGCTTACTAGGTCCAAGCATAAGTAGGGTGAAGTAAATCTTAAGGATTTCCATCCCGAAGTTGGTTGTGCACCCGGAAGGAAGAAAATGGTAGAAGAGGAAAAGCATGATGAACAGGAGAAAAACTTTCACATGGTCTTTTATCGCATGTCAGAAATAGTCGAACAAATGTATGGAGATTACAAGAAGAGGATGGAGAAGAAAGGGAAGAAAAAGGAAGCACATGCAGATGATTATGCTTCGGTAAACCAAAGGGCTGGAGGATATCCTCCTGAGCCTCCATCTTCGCCTTCAAGTTCTAGTTCTTCTTCCTTTGAGCATTCTCATCACTCTCAGCATTCTAACCATAAAGTCTCTTTTAAGAAACCATTATTAAAGATTGATGTAAATGTTTCTTTACCTATGTTTAATGGGGATACTAATCCTGAAAAGATAGATATTTAGATCCAATAGGTTGAAGTATATTGTCATGTTCAACATATTGATGAAGAGGAAGTTAAAGTGCAACTGGCTTCTCTTCGATTGGAAGGCACCGCTCTTGTATGGTGGGAGAGCAAGCTTCAAGACAGAAGTAAGTGTGGTAATTTTATTTCCTCATGGTCAGAATTTAAATCAAAGATAAGGAACTAGTTATATCCATTAGGGTATTTACATAAATCGATGATGGAATGGAAAAATTTAAGGCAAAGTAAAGGTCAAACTATACAAAGTTTCAAAAAAGAATTTAGGAAGACGGCCCTTGCATTGAATATTCCTTTGGATTCTTATGAAACTTTAATGAAGTATATTAGTGCACTTCACAGTTATATTCATCATACTTTTCTCTTGTTTAACCCCACTATTCTTGATGAAGTTTGTGTGCAATCCACTCACCTTGAGAATAGGGGGAAACATGTTCAATAATATCCCACGAAGAAACCTTCCAATTTCCCACCAAATACTTTCAATAAGTTAAAAAGGAAGGACAAGAAGACTGCTACAGTGATGAGAGAAGGAGGGAAACCATCTTGCACTCATTGCAAGAAGATCAGTCATGATGAAGAACACTACTGGAAACTGCATCCAGAAAAGAAACTAAAACAGTTTGGTGGAAAGGGGAAGACAAAGACCGTTGCTACAGTGAAGCAAGATCTTTGTTCTGATTCAAGAGATGAAGGAAATATCACAGCGGTTGGAGTACAAGATAAATATTCTCTTCATGCTAGTTCAAGTTCGCATGATGAATCTCATGTTGATGAATGAAAGAGGAATGAGTTATTTCACATAAGAGTTGTATCTAAACATACTAAGATAGATACATTATTTGATCCGGGTTCCCAAGTAAACTTAATATTTGAATCACTTGTCAAGAAGATGGGTCTTGAAACAAAACCACATCTGAAGCCTTATCCTCTTGGTTGGGTATGCGATAAAGAAAAACTTAATTTCACCAAACAATGTAGGGTCAGATTTGCTATTGCTTCCAAGTTGGTTGATGAAGTGGATTTGGATGTTGTACCACTTGATATGTGTGGCATAGTGTTAGGGAGTCCTTATATTTATGATAGAAAAGCAGTCTTCTTTCGTCATGAGAACAAATACCACCTTACTAAGGGGGGAGTGGAATATATTGTTAGAGCTCACAACAAGAGGGTAAATACAACACTTGTTAGTGCAGGACAAATGAAAAGATTCATAAACATTAATAAGAGATATGTACTCATGGTCGTTAGAGAGAAAGATTTCAGAACATCCAGTGCTTTCCACAGATGTGATTTGTCTCATAAAAAGGAATTAATTGATATTGTTTCTAAGTATGATGACATTTTTCAAGAACCGGATGGATTACATCCTAAGAGGGAAATCCAACATGAGATACATCTTCAGCATGATTCTTCTCTTCCTAATGTGGGCATGTACAGGATGTTAGTTGTGTATACGACAGAGATCAAGAAGTAGGTACAGGGCTTATTGGATCAAGGGTTCATCAGTCCCAGATCATCTCCTTATGGTTCTCCAATCGTGATGGTGCCAAAGAAAGATGGCACATGGAGAATGCGTGTCGATTACCCAGCCTTAAACAAAATCACTGTGAAAAATGGATACCCTCTTCCTCGTATAGATGATTTACTTGATCAGTTGAAGAATGTTGTTTATTTCACTAAGTTGGATTTGCGTAGTGGATATCATCAAATAAGGGTCGCAGAACAGGATGCATGGAATACTTCCTTTAAAACCAAACAAGGATTGTTTGAGTGGTTAGTTATGTCATTTTGGATTTGTAATGCTCTAGAAACTTTCATGCATGTGGTGAATGATGTATTCAGTCCTTTCCTAGATGACTTTGGGATTTTATATTTAGACGACATTCTTGTTTTTAGCAGGACTTGGGATGAACATGTAAGGCATGTAAAGTAGGTATTGGATACTTTGCAAAGGAAAAAGTTGTATGTAAAAATGTCTAAATGTGAATTTGGCAAGAATGCACTTGTGTACTTAGGTCATATCATGGGAGGAGGACAATCAAAGATTGATCCTTCCAAAATTGATGTAATTGTAAATTGGCCTCAGCCAAAAAGTGCGATTGAGATCTAGAGCTTATTGGGTGCATTCCAATATTGGAGAAGGTTCATTTCCAACTTCTCCTTTATAGCAGCCCCTTTGCATGCCTTAACCAGTGTGAAGAACACTTTTCAGTGGGAAGGAAAGCAACAAAAAGATTTCGACATTTTGAAGGAGAAGATGAATACTGCACCAGTATTAGCACTGTCGAATATTTAACATCCTTTTGAGATCAAGACAGATTCCAGTGGATGCGCCATGGGTGCAGTATTGATGCAATATCGTAAGCCTATATGTTACCACTCTGATACTTTTAACCAAGTTGTTGTTAACTATCCTACATATGATAAAGAGTTGTATGCATTAGTTCAAAGCATAAAGAAATGGAAGCACTACTTGTTAGGGAAGGAAACCATCATACATAAAGATCACCATCCCTTACAGTATCTTCAAGCACAGACCAAAATGCAACAATATCGGAAATACAAATGGATGGGTTTTCTACAAAAATTTCATTTGGTAATCAAGTACAAGAAGGGTACAAGTAACAAGGTAGCTGATATGCTTTCTAGACCTCCTGTTGTTGCTTCTATTATTTTGAATAATACTTCTTTATCTCATGATAGCTATGTAGAACAATATGCCATCAAGGAATATTTTAAAGAAGTATATGAGAAGCTAACCCATGGTGCACAGGTAGATAACTATTGTCTGCAGGGAAAATTACTCTATCATATTGGGAAGCTATGTATTCTTACAAGTGAATGAGTCTATGTAATACGAGAAGCTCACACTTTTCTTGTGTCTGGGAATTTTGGGGTAGGAAAAACTATGGCTCATTTGCATAGGTTTTGTTATTGGCCTCAAATGAAATCAATTGTAACTAAATATGTAAAGGGGTGTGTGATGTGTTCTACTTGTAATCCCACTAATAAAAAATTGGGGCTATACTCACCACTCCTTGTTCCATCCCATCCATGGGAAAGAATTTCCATGGATTTTGTAGGGGGTTTACCAATGACCAAAAGGGGTCATGACTATTTGTATGTCATAGTGGATAGGTTCAACAAGATGTGTATCTTGATTCCATGTAAAAAGAAGATCGTTGCTAAGAAAACTGCTAATCTCTTTTTTCAGTGTGTTTGGGTTCACTTTGGGTTACCCATGTCCATTCTCTCGGCTCGAGATACTCAATTCCTTGTGTATTTTTGGAATAACTTGTGGAGAATGATGGAAACCAAATTGAAGAGGAGCATTGTTTTTCATCCATAGACTGACGGACATATAGAGGTGGTAAATAGAACAGTGGTACTTTTTCTTCGAGGCTACTGCAGCAAGCATCCTGATTTATGGGATGAACAGATACCCTATGTACAACATGCTTATAAATGATATTTACATTCATCCACTTAGAGTTCACCTTTTCAGAAATGTTTTGGGTACCTACCCAAGGTTCCTTTGGACTTGATGTATGGGAGATATGACGATGTGAATGAATAATGAACAAAGGATAGAGACTGCAAATTCATCCAAAGGATCCAGCAGATACACCAAGCAGTCAGGGAACAGTTGGAGAAAATTCAAGCACATTATAAGTCTCAGCATGACAAGCAAAAGGTTGATCATCAGTTCCAGGTTGGAGACCAAGTATGGCTTCACATCAGAAAGGAACGATTGAAAGGTGAAGGAAATAAACTCAAGCCCATTCATTATGGACCCTTCATTATCTTGGATAAAAGCACCACTAATGCTTTTCGTCTGGATCTTCCACCGTATATGCATATTTACTCAGTTGTGAACGTAGAGAACTTGAAACTTTTTTAGCCTCCCATGATCATCGATCAGGATGAGGAAGTTTCAATACCTTCAATTGATGAGTTTGCACCTGATTACTTGGATGAGTTATAGGAAGACATCATCCTAGATAGATAGACGAGGAATTCACGCAGGGGTGATGTTGAATATCTTCGAGTAGGCTTAAAGGGCACACATCCAAGCAAGGAAAAGTGGATTGAGAAGGACAAAGTGAGGGGACTCTTCCCTTACTTACCTATTGATTGATGAAATATTTTGGTGGTCCAAAAAGATCTCAGTGGGAAGGCTTGATCCAAAAAGGATCCAGAGAAGGAAAAGAACAAATCAAAACTCGCAGAGGCAACTGAGGATGCTCAGAATGGCTTCAGTAGATAGAGAAAGGGAAAAAATTCAAAGTTCCCAAAACTCAAATAAAATGACATGATCGTGAAGAGCATGTTGCAATATTTCTAACAACACAAATGACTCGTCAAACGGAGTTACAGATCGAAAGATATTCCTGATCAAAGTTTTAGTCAACCTAGCCCAATCAGCAGGGATGACTCAACATCCATACTATTGACGTTAGCATCAGTACGGATGACATCATTGTCCATACATCATACGTGGCAAGCGCAGAGGGTGACATGTGTCCTATTGACGTCAACATGATGATGTGGCAGCACGAGAGGCTGTCATGTGTCACTCATTTTTGGAATTTTTGGGATGACTTGTGGACCAATGAAAATTTTCCACGTGGCACTCTGTATAGGACACGTGGAGTCTATATATTACGTGACAGGATGGCGTGGCATCCGTACGACATGTGGTAGGGTGATGTGGAAGCAAGGTGATGTGGAAGGATGACCATGCAATGAGATGATGTGGGCCAATGATTGGATGCCATGTGGCCCAGTCATGGGCTACCACGTGGTAGTGGGAAAATGCCCAATGATGCCCGACAATTGAAAAATTCAAAAAAATATATATATACACCGCCAAATCTGGCGGCATATTCCATGGGTCCACTGAATTAACAAACCACCAAACTAGACGCCAAAATCTCTGCCATTCTAGTAGAATCTTCACCAAATATAGTGGACCGTCTTTTTATCCGTAAAAACTATTGTAACATAGTGTTAAAAGGGGAGGCCCACGGGTTCGACCCTGGGACCTCCGCCTAAAATTCCACCAACAAGTGAATTAGAATAGTTGCCAATAACCAATGCACCAAACCACCCATTAATTCATAACCACCACATTTTAATATAAGAAGGGGGTTTCCACCAGTGTACGGGATAGAGGAGAGACCAAGGCATGGATTTTGAGATAGGGCATGTATTTCAAGAATTTTTCCAGGCATTTATTGCAGAGGAAAGCAAAGAAACCAAGACATGGGTGTCTCTTGGGCCTGAAAGTGCCAGACTTGGATCGAGGCATGGAGAGAGACATTTTAGGTAATTCGACGCCATGAATATAGTGGTGATGTTTGTTTTCTAATCCGAGCAAATATTTTGTATCTTAACTCTGGAATGAGGTATACTTATGTATTTTCCCCAATTCTTTTGTGGAGTTAATAAAAAGTCCTACCCATTTGAGAGCAAGACCCGAAGATGTAGTCCACCAAGGAAGAACCCTATTATCAAGTTTTTGTGTTCATATTGTATGCTTATGTCCCTTTCTTTTTGAGTTTTTCCTTCTTTATGTTGATTTTTAGTTTATTCTAATTTAACACAATTCTTTAATAAGTCGTCGGACAAAAATATCCTAGATCACAACATGGATACCAGGTATTGATAAGGCCTTCTTAGGGAAATTGTGGGGTATCATCCTTTGGGTCTATATTTGAAATTTTTTTTCTGACCCATACCACTTAGGAAACAGGTCCTTGGGAGTGTATTCAAACTTAATAAGAAGCTTTCTATCTAGCTTCTTACTTCCCTTTTTGATGTGATAGCACTTCTCCAAGTATTAAAGCATGAAAGAAGCTATGGGATCCTTCTTGGAATTGCAAACAAATATATCCTTCACATATATATTCTTCAGGATCCAAGTGATAGAATATCTACATGGGACACCCATCGGGTGTGTTGATACCCTGAAAATACCAAACTTACTAATATTTTTGAACACTTTAAGTTCATATGCTTCTTCATATTCAGTGAAGAAATTAGATGTCTTGAACATGTGGTATACCTCTCCCCACTTCATCATTTTCCCATCCTTTTCTAGGAGTCGCGATGTGTCATTGTACGTGGATCTGATTAATTCTAACTTGCCTTCAGTTTTTTGGCCACTACCATAGGCCTCGGTCCCAATTACCTTATTTTTTGTCTTCTTTCATGGGGACATATTTTGACCTGCAAGAAAAAGGTAGGCTTAGTGTATAGATTAAAATTGAAAATTATACAAAGTTGAATACAGCCTGAGAATTTTGAACTACCATAGAATTCATTGAGGTTGTCACTAGGTAGGGAGTCATCATTTGAGGATGATAAAATGATGGCAGGAATGTTTGATAAGATTGATGAAATTTTTAGGAAGAAAGGGTGAAAAAATTGCTCATAAGGAAAAATCGGAGGTTTAGAAATTAACTCCTTTGATGCAAATCGAAGGAGTTGATAACAAGTTGTCTGATGTGTATTGGATGAGTTAATGTCAAATATCTGATGTGATATCAACAGGGTTGATGAAAAATTCTCTGATACACATCGGACAAGTTAAGGCTAAGTCCTTTGAGTGCATCAAGGAAGTTGAACTTAAAAATTTTGTAGCATAGACTATGAATCAACAGAGTTCGAGGAAACTCCTTCGATCATATCAGAGGAGTTAGTACTAATTGGTCTGAAGTGAAGAGGTCCTATCAGTAAGGCTGTTAGAAACTCCTCTGATCATATCAAAGGAGTTAGAGTGAAATCCTATGATATGATCAAAGGAGTTACCATGAAGTGGCCCAATGGCACTTGGAAAAATAGCTAAGGTCGTGGTTCGAAATTCGGTATCTACATAGAAGAGGATGGTTTCTATGTGTGCTCTTTGCTTCAAAGGGAAACTTGGATTAGGTCCTTGACAGGCTTTCAGAAGCCATTAGGTTCGATCGGTGAGGCTACTCGAATGATATTGGTCCCAACTAGGTATGAAGAGACCGTGAAACCCTAAATGGTGTGAATGCATGGGTTTAATAGTAGATACATGGAGTTTGTTGCAGAGGAGCTAGAGGTTAGAGATGAAAACAAGAGGGTAATGTAGAAAGAAAGACAACAAAACAAAAACAAAATAAACCTAACCCTAGCAATGGAAAATGTGTTGGGGCTTACCTGTCAATGCATTGCCACGTGGAACGTCTTGAGAGACTATGGATGTGAAGGAGAGAGCTTAGTGTGTTCTTCATTTTGAGAGAGAAATTTTGACTATAGTCCTTAACGCTTTGGTGAAACAGTAAGAAGCATGGGTCAATCGACAAAATTTATATAAATTGGGAAAAAGGAATTAAATGTGGTTGTTGGCTTGGTATTTATGATCGGATGGCTTGGGATTAAGTCCTCTGATGCATATCGAAAGACTTTGTGGGAAGTTATTTGATATACATCTGGGGACTTAACCCCAACTCCTATAATTTCATCGGTGAACATGCAGGAAACTCCTTCGTTGAGAACAACTTGTGAGATAAGCGAGGTTTATCTAAGAGAGTGAGGGGAACTCCTTCGATGTACATTGGAGGAGTTAAATCAAACTTGTTTTATTTTCACAAACTTGATTAAAAATTGGTTTTTTCAAGTATTTCCTTTTTCCAGTGTTTTCTTAAAGTAAGTAAGACTTCCAAAATAGGCTTGAGGTAAAGAGAGAGGTTAATGGAAGGCTCTTTCAAAAACATATGAAAAGAAGGGGCTCCATTTTCTTGAAGGGAAATTGTGATTAAATTATGGAAAATGGAGGGTTGTGGTGTCTAACACAACAGATCCCATTCCATATTTGATAAATTCTAATTGAAGACCCTAAAGATAAATGAATTTACTAGTGCAAAGTTGTGGTAGTTTCTCCAAATAATAGGGGTGAAAAAATGATGAGTGGAAGAGGAAGAGGAGAAATGAATGGGGGACTAACCTGGGATTTGATAGAGAGAGGAGGTACAGGTGTGTCATGTGTGGGGGTCAATATTGGTAGATTGTTGTTTCTGAGGAAGGAGGGTGGTCCTTGAGTGGCTATGTCTAACTCTAGATGATGGACGGGGTTATATTTAATATTTTTATGCATAACATTGCCATCATTATCATAGAATTTATTCATTGGATAGGGGCCAGTTGGGTGGGTGAATCTTGGTGTGCGGAGGTCTGGGGAAAGGAGTCATAGGATGTAGACCATTTTTTTCAGGCTTGAAAACCTATTTATACATGTTAACATTTGCCTATAGTTTTGAAACCATTCCTCTCAAATTTGTCAGATAGGTAAATATCAATAGTTGTTTCATATAATTTAGTGAATGAATGATTAACCATAATTGTCATGTAATTATTTGGATCTAGAGCATCGCTTGATTTGTGAATGGGGTGAATGAGATGGTGGAACAAGAAAGGGGAAGACTTGAACAAAAAACCTCATTGAAAAGGATAGAAAATGGTGATGTAAGGGTATCATTCCATATTTGATCAATTATGGCAGAATACCCTCAAGATCAATGAATTTACTAGTGCAAAGTTGTCATAGTTTCTCCAAATAACACTAGGGGTGAAAAAAGGATGAGTGGAAGGGGGAGAGGAGACATGAATGGGGGAATGACTTGGAATTAAATAGATAAAGGAGGTACATTTTCATCATGTGTGGGGGTCAACATTGGTTGGTTGTTGTTTTTGAGGAAGGAGGGTAGTCCTTGAGTAGTTGTGTCTAACTCTAGATGATGGATTGGGTCATATTTAAGATTTTTGTGCATAACATTACCATCATTATCATAGAATTTATTCTTCAAACAGGAGTGAGGAGGGTGTGTGAATCTTGGTGTGCAAAGGTATGGGGAAAGGAATCCTAGGATGTAGACCATTTTGTTTAATCTTGAAAACCTATTTATGCATATTGACATTTTCCTTGCATTAGTAATTCAAGAATGCTAAATGGGAATGAAAGTTTGTTTAAAGGAAACAATTGAATTTAAGAAATATGCATAAGGAATCTATGTTACCAGAAATGGTATTGCAGGGTTACCATTTCTCCAAGAAATGGGAACTTGATAGAAACACAGTTATTGGGCATTTCTATGTTGATGGTGGAATTTATGAAAACCAATTGTAAAAGTTTCCAAAAAAGAAAAATAAATTGACAAAAAACAAAAAAATATGATAATGTAAATGTAATCTAATTTATGGTGAATTACTTTTGAGTCTTGAATAATTTATTATCTGAATAATGGGGGGGTGTAATATACCCCAAAACCCTCTTGCCCATTTCTCCTTCAATTGTCATTTATATCTCTTTTCTCGCTTTTTGTTTTTGTTAACATAGTAGGGAATTATAGGGGAAATTGTAATTACTATCTTATTATTTAGTGTTCTATTCTCTCGAATACAAACTCAGAATGTATATTTCTTCTTGACTTACCTTGTAATGTTTTGTATACATGGATTGTAGTAGTAATTTTTCTTTCCAATCATTGAATGGTGTTACAGAACTTTGAGTAGAAACTGATAACTTGTCTCTCTGTAATGGAACTTATATTGTGAACAGATGTTTAATCGAGGTTTCTTAAAGTACGCATGTGAAGTAAACAAAAATATCATGACCGGTTCTATATGATATATGAGGACTTCCATATCACCTTTCTACGACTACTACCTAAAGAGGTTAGTGAGTGAAACATATATGTTGTTAACTTTATAACATGACATTATTGTATGGTGGAATGCTTTGAGCCTATTCAAATATTTCATATTTATTTGACCTTTCAGTTATACAAAGTGTGCAAAAAAACATCCAGCAATTGTTGTTTTGCAGGTCTGTGAAGTTGAAGCCTTGAAGCAATTTTCTTCTAATCTTCTCATCCCTTACAAATGAACTTCGACTAAAATTGTTCTAGAGGGAAACGTAGATGAGTTGGGACAAAGAGTATCTACTTTTTTGTTGCAATTAAAATAAGTTGAGCCTTAGGTAGAGAGATTGAGAAAAGGGAAATAGAAGAATGTGGGCATCAATTGTGAGAATGTGGGCATGTTAACCAATGGGGTCAAAACCCTAGCTCCAAGTAGAACATTGGCTCTTCATTCTGACTCTCCTCTAAGTGACATTCAAAAAATTATTATGAATAATAATGAAAATTTTCAATGAAATTTGATTTAGGAGTACTCACCATCCTATCTCCTTGCCCTAGGTCTGTATGATCTCCTTGTCATTGCAGTTTGAAGCAAATATCATGTGGGTCTCTATATCCTTTCCCTCGTAGGTATCTATCTCGTCTTTTCCCTCATTTTTTTTTGTAGTATTGATCTCCTTACCCTCTGTGCAGTGATGTATCTCCTCCTCGTGCAATGGTTTCGACTGACCTATGTTTCATGTGTAGTGATCTCACGGATAAACACTAAAATGTTGTTTTAAATTTTAGTATGGGAATTATGTTTTGTGTGTGTGTGTGTGTGTTACATATAATAATATATGTAACATATATTATATCTTACATATAATATATATCATATATTAAATATATAATATATTGCATATATAATATATATTACATATATAATATATATTACATATAACAACATGCAATATATAATAGTAATATGTAATAGTGTGTAGCAGAAGACCCTAACGAATCATGTATTCATAGGCCAATGAAGGATATGTTATGAAATCATTTTTAAATGGCCCTACAAGAATTTTTGTTTCAATATTCGAGAGGGACAGTGTGGAATCTTACCAATATCAAAAATGAAGAGAATGATTTTGTATGTTGATTAAAAAAGAGTCAATGGCCTTATAAAGAGTCCCACAACATCAATGAACTAGGGTCCTTTAGAATGAGCTACCATAGTTTCATGTATACAATGAGAAATTCTATAATGAAAAAAAGTGTCACATGGGTCAATCATACATTATATCCTTTAGGAAAGATCCATAATATTTGGAAATCCAAGATTGGAGGGATTTTTTATTTATCCATAAACCACCAAATAAACATATCAATATGTGAATTGAGTAATATTTATCATCCTCCTTGAATGAGGAGAGATCCAACTTCAAAACTAACATGGAGGAAACCTTCTTAATATAAAAGGATGACCTTGAGGGTTTACCTAAGCGCAAGAGATTCTTAAAGGGGGTGACCTTCCAATGGGAGGAGGATCCTTTAAAGTAGAATCATGTTGAGCACTAACCAAAAGGGAGAAAACATTCCCCTTTATAGAATTACCTCACTTGCACCAATGAGGGTCATGCAATCCTCTATCACTATTACAACAAATGCATCCTGACATTTATCTATATACCTAAATATTGTAACTTTTTTATTTTTTGGTAAAAAGGAAGATTTGTATTACAACAATCCCCCCTCCCCCCTCTCTACATATATTAGGAATATTCTTATGAATATTATTAATAAACCAAAATGTACAAAAAATATTATAAAAAAAAGTGTGAGACAAGATGCTCAGAAAACACAATAATCAAATATTTAAGTATGCCCTCTTAGGTTAGATCTACATTTATTTTATACATAAACATGATACCAACACTAAGACCATTATTAAAAGAGAATTTTGAAAACCAAGTCATGTCTAATCACTGAGCATATAACATTTTAATATGGCCAACTACCTTGCAACCTTAGGCATCAACCCATTACAACATGACGACAAGTTAGAGTCCAAATTAATGTCCATGTTAGTCTTCTCTAACATAGAATGATAAAAAGTAACCAATTTTATTTGTCCTCATTGTTCCATGAGGATATTATAAAGATTGATTTTTGTTTTATAATTGTTTCCATGTTTATGTTTTATTGTATGTCCTAGTAAATGCTCATTGAAAAGGCATTTACAAACTATCAAAACAAGCTTCTCAAATTTGGATGCAAATTTTGGATGTTCACACATCCATCAACATGTCATAGTAACTTTCAATGCTTGGGCATTAATTTATATTCGGAATTTGGATTCCAAGGAACCCAATGACAAGGTATATTAGCATCCAGTATTTGGATGCCATCATGGGCACTAAACATGCTCAATATGGATGTTAATAAGCGATCATGATACTGTCCTTATAAAAATATATTGGTAGCTCAATGACAATTATGATGATGGTGATGATGATGATGAGTATTGTGACAATCATGATGAAGACGATGATGATGACCATGGTGATTACAATGATGATGATGATGACAATGACGATGACGATGATGATGACCATGATTATTGTGATGATGATGATCATGAGTACAATGGAAATGACGACAATGACGACGACGACGATGATGATGATGATGATGGAAATGGCAATGATGATTATGATGACAATGATGATGACGATGTTGATGATGATGATGAAGATGACAATGAAAATGATGATGATGAAGATGAGGAGGAGGATGATGACGATGAAAATGTTGATTATGGTGATGACAATGATGATGATGATGACAATGACGATGATGACAATGACTATGACAACAATGAAAATGATGACGATGATCACGATGATGAGGAGGAGGAGGATGAAAATGTTGAGTATGATGATGATCATGACAATGGAAATGACGATGATGATGACAATAATGATGACGATGATGAAAACAATGACAATGATATTGATGATGATGATGATGAGGAGGAGGAGGAGGAGGACTAGTAAGATGATGAAAATGTGGATTATGGTTATGACAATGATTATGACGATGAATACATAGTGATGATCCATGAAAATGTCGATGATGATGACGAAGACAATGAAAATGATGATGATGATGATGATGATGATGGTGATGATGGCAATTATGATGATGATTTATGGTGATGACAATGGTGATGATGATGATGATGATGACAATGGTGATGACAATGATGATGACAATGGTGGCGATTATGACAATGGTGGCAATTATGACAATGGTGATGATGATGACAATGGTGATGATGACGATGATGATGATGAAAATGACAATGCCGATGATGATGATAAATACAATGATGATGATGATGATGATGATGATGATGATGATGATGATGAACATGACGATGATGATGATGATGATGATGAATGTGATGATGATGATGACGACTGCAATGATGATGACGACGATAATGTTGATTATGGTGATGACAATGATGACAAGGATGACGATGATGATGATGATGAAGACACCATGAAAACAATCATGATAGTGATGACGATGATGACAATGAGGAGGAGGAGGATGGCAATGATGATGATCATGATGACCATGATGATGACGATGGAAATGATGACGATGATGAAAATGGCAATGATGATGACGATGGAGATGATGATGATGATGATTTATGGCGATGAAAATGGTGATGATGATGATGATGATGCCAATGATGATGATGATTACAATGGTGATGATGACACTGGTGATGATGATGATGATGATGATGATGATAACAATGGCAATGTCGATGATGATGACACAGACAATAGCAATGATGATGATGATGATGATGATGATGATGATGATGACCATGATGATGATGATTATGATGACGACGACGACGATGATGATGATATTGATGATGATGATGATGATGATGATGAAAATGACAATGTTGATTATGGTGATGACAATGACGATGAGGACGATGATGATGACCATGATGAAACCATGAAAAAAATCATGATAGTGATGACAATGATGGTGATGAGGAGGAGGAGGATGACAATGATGATGATGACCATGTTGATGACGATGGAAATGATGATGATGATGAAAATAGAAAAAAATATGGCAATGGAGATGATGATGATGATGATTTATGGAGATTAAAATGGTGATGATGATGATGGTTGTTGGTGCATAGTGGGAAGACTCAAGGTTAATCATTAATGAACCAATAAAATTTGTAGACATCGGCCCTTTTGACATCACCTGGAAGTAAGTGAAGTCTCACCCATGGCATCTAGAGGGGTTGTAAGAACCAAGTTTTTGCAGTGATGAGGGGAAGGGAGGAGTTCAACAGAACCATACTATGCATTATCCATTAATCTATTGTGTGTGCAATTTCTGTTATTTAACCTTTAATTATCATTCAATATGCCATATGCGACATTACTCCACTTAAAATTCATTCATTAATCATTAACTTAAGTACACATGATCATAAAATCATATATCATTAACATATTCAGAATACTAAACATTTACCATGATTGTGTAGTAATAGTAACCATCATATGCATCAGAAACATAACACACAAAAAAAACACATCAAGACACAAGGTTTTAATGTGGTTCACCCCAAACTGGACTTTGTCCAAAACAATTGTCTTCTTATTTTATTCATTGCAATCTCCTTACAGTTGTGCATTGCACTTACAAAAATATGTATCAGTTAACATTACCCAAACCTTCCTCAACCGTTATGTTTTACTACGATCCTAACTCCTGAAACCCTCGGTCGCCACTCAAAACACCCGAACACTTAGCCAATTCTTCACTCTTGCATACTCTACTCTACTCTACCCAAAAACCAATTAAAATTTATAGTTTTACAATAGAGATAAGCCCATTACAAAATGGTTACAAGGTGGACATAATTTCCCCAAAATCCTAACTACTTTTCACCTTTTGCACGTTGACTCCCGAACATGCTCCATCTTCTTTGCACGCACGTTGCGCCTTAGCCAAAATTTCACATGATCTATTCCTGCACGATTCCCAAGACTTATCCAAAATAGCCTACTCCAACAATCCCCAAACACTAACATGTGGCTCGTCTCGAGCCACTTCGGTCCTGCTTCCAGGTTTCCAAGAAATTTTGTAGTGTATTGTTGGTCGTTGCAGCTTTTTCCTTGACTTGTGCTTCCTCTTGTACAACTTCCTTGGCCATTTCTACAGTTAAGTGGGTCTTCAATTTTTCAGCGGTTTCATGTGCTACCTTCTTGACCTTGACTTGAGTGGCTGCAAACTTTGCAGTCACCTTATAGGCTTCTTCTTGCAATACCTAAATATTTTTCGCACGAGCCTCCTGCTCTACCCTTAGCTATTTTATTTTGAAATATAGCTTCATGTTTCAACCATTGTTCTTACCACCTCTTCTGGTGGTAATGTACCCATTACTTCTTTGAAATTGTGATCCTTATTTGCATAGCATGTATCTTCTAGCCAATATCATGTTCCTCAACATCTTCAATCAATTGTGTCCAAATGCCCATTCTTTATGCATTCAACTTAGCACATTCTACTTCCATACTCTTGATGTTATCTATGCTTATGGTCTCCAACTTCTCTCTTTGCTCTCTTTCCTCCGAGGGAGTGCCTGGTATTTTCATGCCTCTAAGTCATTGATCTTTGTTCGAAATACCTAAATGGCTTCACTCATCTTTGTCACTTGTTCCTCCAATGGGGTGTCTTCCTCCCTTATCACTTCTGGAATAATGTTATAGACCCCTTCGACCACATGTTTAACTCTCTCTACCTTTTGTGATGATTCATCCCACTACTGCCCGATTTGGTCATATTCTGCTTACATATCCTTATATGTTACTGTCTTTTTCAGCTCCAATGAGTTGGATACTATGTGCACTTGAATTTCCTCTCTCACATTCGATTGTAAGCCATAATTTTTTTTTATAGGCAACTAAGATACCACTAAGTCAATATGACTTAGTGTCTTGGATTTCTCTTTCAATTCTTCCATGGGAAAATCTAAGGCTCTCGTCGTTATCTTCATTACACGTATTTCTATGGATACAATAGATGTCATATGTTTTGCCTCATTTTTCTATGGTGTATCCTCTACTTTCACTTGTTTTCATGTTTGTATTGTTTCAAGTTCCATGGTCTCCAAAAATTGTCGTAACGCAGCAATTTGTTCTTGCATATTCGAATTCCTTTACTCTTGTTGTTTTGTCGCACCCTTAAAATATTCATTTGTTTCTTCTATAACTTGGTATGTAATCTTATCCAATTCACCTTCTATGAGGGATTGAACGGTTTATTCCCTTACATGTTTCCTTTTCTTGTGATGTGTGGTTGTTTTCCCTATGTCTTAGTTTTTTCACTTCTCTCCTATTGTAACCTAGGTCTGCACCCCTGCCCCTCCTCTCTCATTTCCCTATTCTTTAATAAAAAATTTCATCTTCTGGTTGGTTAAGTTGACTTCCCATTACTGAGTTACTTGGTTCTTATTCGTTTCTTTCTTGATTGAGTCTTCGCACATTTTTTTTCTATTGTTTCTTGAAGGATAATTACATGTTGTATTTGGTTCAGAATGCTTGTCATCAGGTTTTCCATTGATTGAGATTGCAACGGGTTGACCGAGCCTTTTTATATGCACAGGAAACACTCGTGGACAAAACACAAAATTCTTGCAGTCCATTTTGGGCTTGAAATACAAGCAAACAGTCAGGTTCAATTTTCAACGGCGTAGATGTAACAGGCCGTCAAATCAAAAAATATCGTACAATCGGCATTCTGGAACTAGCTTGAGGTTTAATCACAAGAGTTACAAACATCAGTCTGTGACTTTGGCACCAAAACATCAAAGTTGTCTTATTCAAAAACTCTTGAACGTTGAAACCGTCACATCGCTTTGGTGATTTTCCTCCGGGGATTTCCAAACACAACATACATAAACTCCTGAACGTCGAAATGCCGAAGTGTCGAAGTTACTTGGCACTCATCAGTTCAAACACGTGGTGCTCATTCGTTAGAAACACATGGCACTCAGTGCAAGCACCTTTGGGCATGTCATCCATTCATTTTTTTAGTGACACATGTCACTCGCCTTATGTGACACATCAATAACTGTGACATCATATGACATCAGGCCACCACGTCACTTTGTATCCACATCACTCTAGGAGGAAACAAGAAGAAGCTGAGTGATTAAAGAATTCCTAAAGGCCCAAAGCAAGGATTTCATCTAGATCATCCATAAACAAGGACACGCGGCACCAGATCTCTCACATCAGAGATATGACACTCTGGAGGATTGTAAGAACTATGCATTGAAAAGGCTTGAAGCCTGAACTCCTGAAGTAATTGAGGACCGTTGATCTCAAATCAACAAGAACCGTTGATCTTTGTGGCAGGAAAGGAAGGAATATCACCCGAAGGCCCGAAGTCTCATAGACACATGGAACTCATACGTCAGGACACGTGGCATTCATTTCATTCTGCCACGTCACTCTGGGCTCGTACTACTCTGGGGGTTATACAAACTTTTCATCTAAATCAGCACCATCGCTAAATCAGATAGGGAATTTCTAATATGGTGGATAGATAGAACTTTAGTAGGGGCACTAAAGTAGCAGGGCCATCTAGATCACAAATTGTGACAAGATCGACGATCACACTTCATTGCGGGGACAAAAAATGATCAAACGTTAATTTTCCAGAGTAGTCCCACAATTGAAACCATGGTATAGCTTATGAGGTATGTGGCATCTTGTGGTGGATTGCGGGGGTTAGAGCGGTGTGGACCCAAACTACCCTCAACAAATTCCCCAATCACGTGCTTATATGACGTCAGGTCACTCCGGGAGATTTTCACGTTGCATATCTAGTTTTCTCCAGTGGCCCCCAACAGCGTGCGTGCATGCCATGATCAATGAAGAATTTATCTCTATCACTTTGAATTAGTTTCTGCCACAATATCAACTCATTCCAGTGCTCGCATTAGTCTAGTTTCATCGCTAGTGTCAGTTTTCAATTTTCAGTTCAAGACTTTGTTTAGTTTAAAGTATAATAAGTGGTCTTCTATGTGTGGTAAGAACCACTCTTTTTTATTAAGTCAAGTGTGAAGTCTACATTGTTGTACTCCATTAGTGTTTTATTCAAGTTAATTATTCATTCTACAATTGTTAATGTAGATTTAAGTCTCGGTCCCAGATGGACGAGAGCCTCTGCAACTCTGATAAATATGCAGTTTCTATATGTTTTAGGGGTCAGAGTTTTGGAGAAAGGATAGAAATACATCATACTGGTTGGACCCATTCTTTGCATGGACTAAATCTCTCTACCTGGTGAATATAATCTTGACGACAGTGTTTCGTTCAAATCTCCATGTGTTTTTATCTTATATTGAATGTAGTTTTTGATATGTGCAATGTACATTTCATTTCCTTCGTCTATTGTATAACTTGTCTTTATTGATCTACAACCTATGAAAATAGCTCATGCTTGGTGAAGAATTGTTTTTATCGCAACCCGAGGGAGTAATTGTGTTTTTCATACATGTTTAATTCCTTGAAATGATATTTTAAGTATTAAAATTCTTGCAGCAAATTATTCATTGAGTGGTTTGTTGTTTCCCTTTGTTTTTATTATTTCACTTGTATGTCATTTGTGTGCCACGAGCCAAGGAGAACCCTCCTCCATGTTAGTTTTCCAACCCAACCATGTTACTGTCTTGGTAAAACAACCCTCCAAATGACCAACAAAATTTAAAATCAACTATTCTAAACTTGAGGTGGCCTAGATTTTCCCTTTAGCAGTCAGGTGCAGACTTTAGGACCAACATCTTCTGGCGTCGTTGTCAAGGAATGGAGTAACGAAATATATTTCCCTGGGATAATGACAATGATCAGATCTAGTTTTTGATGGTGAACAAAAGCCAGACACACATATGACTGCAATCTTTCACCTGGTGACACCTCAATTAAAGGACTCCACTGGAGAATGAGTCCAACTGATAGAGAATGGAAAGATGGAAGGGACAAACCAGGTACCAAGTCGTCAATGTTTTCAAAGAGCTCATATTTTCTTCATCAGTTCACTCCTGTCTTTTCCTTTGCGTGTCAAAAGAATTATCTTATGTTGTGTTTACTCATATGATTATAAGCCTACAATGGTCAATCCGTCCTTTAGAAGAGAAGATCTTCCCTCTTGCATTATCGATATTAATCTCATTCCTTCATTCGAACCCACTAACCATAATGTTGATCATATCCAAACTTCTCCAAATCATGACTAGTCATGTAAGCCTATGAATAATAAATCTGATTCACCACTTATTGAAATCATTGTTCTTCCTTGTAACCAACTTACCGAAATTCAGTCTAGGATCAATAAATATTACAAACCCCTGAAGCTACCACCTATCCTTCATGCCTATCCTCCCAATTTTATTGATTACCTTCCTCTATTTAATGGAGGAGACCATGTTGCAGCGAAGAATCACCTGGAAGCTTTTGAAAATTTCATTGATAATTTTTGAATTATGCATGAGGATGTAGCTACGAAGATATTCTACAAATCTTTATTTGGAGATGCATCATTCTGGTTCAGAAATTTGGAATTTGATTTTATTAGTTCATGGATTGTTTTTCATAATGTGTTTTTAAGGTATTGGCATGATAAAATCCTTTGAAAAATACCTTTCATAGTTCTACACCTTGAAAATGGAGCAGGATGAAGTTGTTATTGTATTCAATAGAAGGTTTCATAATTTTTATCTTAATATGCCCATGGAAATTAAACCTACTGTAGTTGTTTCCATGGTCCAGTATACAATTGCACAACACCCTGATCTAGTTCTTTTTCTCAGAGAGAGAAGGTCATCATCATTGCAGTATATGTTCACTGATGGAGAGGATATTGAGGACAACATCTGAGCTTGTGGAAGGATCTTAAATCGAGTTTGGGATGGAGATTTGGAACATGAACGCGTTTATGAGAAGAAAGAATCATGTTTGGATACAGAGGAATCCAAGGAAGGATATGGACAGCGGAAACTTGATATGGGTTCTTATTTTTAGCATACTAATGCATCACTTTTAGATTTGTATTGTTCCTCGGATCCTGAAACTAATAAATTAGTTTTTTCTATTCTTGAAACTAAGTATATTGATGATTATCACAAATATGGATTTACATGTACAAGTGAGCCTTTTCTTAGTTATGAGCAGAGGGATGAGTTTGTTAATGATGACTTTCATGAAGTTTTTGTAGAGAGAGATGATCAATTTTCAAAACAACTAGTTGCTTCCCCTCAACATCTGACTGTAAATATTGGGGATCAACTCACATTCTTGACTTACAATGACTTTTAGAATTATATGTGTTTAAATTTTGGTAAAGAAAAAGAGGAGGAGCTACAGGAGAAATTGAACATGTTTTATTTCTCATCAAATGATTCCCTCACTACACCAGTTGTTCCTACTCCTAGAATAAAAGGAAGTAATTGGCCACCCTCCAATTTTTATGATGACTTTGCTTTTAAAGTTGTTGAAGACATTTATGTACAAGAAAATAATCAGCAGTTGCAAGGTACACGTGTTGTTCAAATATTTTATGAAGATCAGGATGCTTGTGACATCATAATTGTAGATTTTGGCAACAATACTATAGTTTCATTTGCCATTTCCCCGAATAATTCTAGTAGCAATGAAATTGCCACTCTAAACATAAAGGGATACATTGACAGCGGAAACAAATTCAAACATTTTCCCGTTCCATTTTTGGGTGTTGAAAATGAGGATGTCGACGTTTCTATGGAAGAATTTTCACAAGGGTGGATTGTTCATTTGGAGCATAAATAACATGAGTTTGCTATCAATACAGAGGTAACTCGTCATGATTTTTATGATCCGATGGCTACATATTTAGAGGATTATATAAATTTTAATCCTCTATCATGGTTTCACTCCAAGTGTGGGGTTAGTTTTTAGAGCAAGTTGTCATTTCATTTTTGAATTTTTATTTTCATGAAGCAGGTTCAAGAAATCCAGTTAGTATATCAATTGCTTGAATGGTTACTATGGAAATATTCTTATACCAGAGTAGAAAGTTTCAACAAATTAGGAGTATGAGAATAAGCTTGTAGTTTGAGCATTTAATTTTTAGTTCGTAGATTGTTTTTCGGTGTGTTGTTTTTCAATAGCTTGTTTGAATAAGAGACTCTATAGCCCAACAAAGGAATTGGGGTTTAGCTTCAGTTTCAAATTTCAATAAAGAATCCATAGCCCAACAATGCACTGGGGTTATATTCAGCATTATTTTTCAGAGACACATGGCTGCCAGACAAAAAGAGGTAAGAAAAGGGAGGTGGGGGCAAGTTATTAAATTCAAAGGCACTGATCTATTGTTCTTAGCAACTTGCAGGGAAGTGCTATCCTCGGTTGGAGCCAATTTTGTAACCTAGGTCTTCACCCCTTCCCCTCCTCTCTCATTTCCCTATGCCTTAATCAATTTTTTCCTCTTCTGGTTGGTTAAGTCGGTTTCCCATTACTGAGCAACTTGGTTCTTATTTGTTTCTTTCTTGATTGAGTATTTGAGCATTTTTGTTTCTATTTTTTCTTGAAGGATAATTACATGTTGTATTTGGTTCAGAATTCTTTTCATCATGTTTTCTATTGATTGAACTCACAACAGGTCAACCGAGCCTTTTTGTATGCACAGAAAATGCCCGTGGACAAAGAACAACATTCTTGTAGTCCATTTCGGGCTTGAAATACAAGCAAACAATCAGGTTCAATTTTCAACGACGTAGATGTAATAGGCCATCAGATCAATGGCTCTCTCACAATCAACATTCTGGAACTAGCGCGAGGTTTAATCACAAGAGTTACAAATGTCAGTCCGTGAATTCGGCGCCAAAACGTTATATTTGTATTACTCAAAAAATACCCAACGTTGAAACTGTCACATCGCTTCGGCAATTTTCCTCCAGGGATTTCCGAACACAGCATACATAAACTCTTAAATGCAGAAATGTCAAAGTGTCGAAGACACTTGGCACTCATCATTTCAGACGCATAGCACTCATCAGTCAGAAACATGTGGCACTCAGTGCATGCACCTTTGGGTATGTCATCCGCTCATTTTTTAGTGACACGCGTCACTCACCTTATGTGACACATCAACAGTTGTGACATCATATGACATAAAGCCACCATGTCACTTCGCAGCCACGTCACTCCAGGAGGAAACTAGCAGAAGATGAGTGATTAAAGGACTCTCGAAGGCCCAAACCCAGGATTTCATCTAGATCGTCCCTCAACAAGGACATACGGCTCCATATCTCTCACTTCGAAGACACAACACTCCGGAGGATTGTAAGAACTATGCATTGAAAAGGCCTAAAGCCTGAACTCCCGAAGTAATTGAGGACCATTGATCTCAAATCAACAAGAATAGTTTATCTTTGCACCAGGAAAGGAAGGAATATCACCCGAAGGCCTGAAATCTTGGAGACACATGGCACTCATACGTTAGGACACGTGGCATTCATTTTAGCTCGCCACGTCACTCTGGGCCCATACTACTCCGAGAGTTATACAAAATTTGCATCTAAATCGGCGTCATCGCTAAATCAGATAGGGAAATTCTAATATGGCAGATGGATAGAACTTTAGTAGGGCCGCTAAAGTAGCAGGGCCACCCATATCATAGATTGTGACAAGATCGACGGTCACACTTCATTGCGAGGACAGAATATTCTCGAACGTTAATTTTCCAAAGAGGTCCTACAATTGAAACCATGGTATAGATTATGAGGTACGTGGAATCTTGTGGTGGATTGTAGGGATCGGAGCGTTGTGGACCCAAACCACCCTCAACAAATTATGCAATCACATGCTTGTATGACGCCAGGTCACTCCGGGATATTTTCACGCTATATATCTAGTTTTCTCCAGTGGCCCCCAACAACGCACGTGCAGGAAATGATCAATGTAGAACTCATCTCTGTCACTTCAAATTAGTTTCTTCAATAGTCTCAACTCATTCCAATGCTCACATCAGTCCAATTTCATCGCTAGTGTTAGTTTTCAATTTTCAATTCAAGACTCGGTTTAGTTTAAAGTATAATAAGTGGTGTTCTATGTGTGATAAGAACCACTCTTTTTTATTAAGTAAAGTGTGAAGTCTACATTTTTTTTACTCCAACAGTGTTTTAGTCAAGTTAATTATTCGTTCTACAATTTTTAATGTAGAGTTAAGTCTTAGTCCCAGATGGATGAGAGCCTCTGCAACTCTGATAAATATGCAAATTTTGTATGTTTTAGAGGTTGGAGTTTTGGGGAAAGGATAGAAATACATAATAATGGTTGGACCCGTTCTATGCATGGACTAAATCCCTATACTTGGTGAATATACTCTTGATGACAGTGTTTCATTCAAATCTCCATGTGTTTTTATCTTATCTTGAATGCAGTTTTTGATATGTGCAAAGTACATTTCATTTCCTTAGGCTATTGTATAACCTATCATTATTGATCTGCAACCTGTGAAAACAGCTAATGCTTGGTGAAGATTTGTTTTTATCACAAACTGAGGGAGTAATTTTTTTTTTGATACATGTTTAATGCCTTGAAATGATATTTTAAGTATTAAACTTCTTGCAGCAGATTATTCATTGAGTGGTTTGTTGTTTCCCTTTGTTTTTATTATTTCACTTCTCTGTCATTTGTGTGCCACCAGCCAAGGAGAACCCATCTCCGTGTCAATTTTCCAACCCAACCATGTTACTTTCTTGGTAAACCAACCCTCCAACTGACCAACAAAATTTTAAATCAACTATTCTAAACTTGAGGTGGCCTAGCTTTTCCCTTTAGCAGTCAAGTGCAGACTTTAGGACCAACATCTCCCATGTGCGGGACTGTCTTTTGTGTTTTTCTACCTACGCCATTTCCTTTTTCTTGTTCTTGTACTTCCTAGTTTTTGTTAGGGACCTAACCCCTCATGTAGGTAGAATAATATATTCCAATGTAATAAAGGTCAATATTAATAAGGCCTAGCAATAAGGCAGAATAATTCCAATGTAAGAAGACCTAATAGAAGCTTTCGCTTCTAGAAGGATCTTCCTCTAGATGGTTCTTTTGATAGAAATATTTAGTATAAATAGGAGTCGAGGGTATGAGAAATTTTGTCTTCGATATTATTGTAATAGAGCTCTGCTCTGTTGTAGGTTTCCCCCTTGAAGAGGCAAGTGAACATTGCTCTCAGTAATTAAAGTGCTCTTTCTGTTGTTATTCAGGTATCATTTTGGTATTATTGCAGTGTTGTTCTGGTTATATTGTTGTTCATCTGCCATTTCTAGATATTTATTTATGTTTTGCATACTTTTTTATATCTGGAATATTTCAAGTAGTATCAGAGCAACTTCCTCGGCAAAAAATTGTGAGTTAAGTTTTTTGAAGGAAGAGACGTATTCTGGCGTCTTTAAGCTACAGATATTTGTTGTTATGTGCATAAACCCGCTATCGAGGATTCATAGACGCAGGAAATACAAGTGGTACTTAAGTGCACATCTGTTGGCCACCCTTGTAACCCTTGTTGCTACCCCTTTGAGTGGTAGCACATTAGAAAGCACCTAGATTTCTTGAATCCCTCCATAAATAAACTAATCGGCCACCTGAATGCTATAGTGCCACCAAGAACATCACTTGGGAAGATACTCTCTAGTACCTGGGTAGTCAGGTAGTATGTATAAGGGCATGGTCTAGCCTCCTTAGTTGGTGCCCTGAGATATTGAGTTGAGTACTACTGTTGGACCCCACACATATATCAGAGAGATATAGCACAGCGCAAACCCTTGTCTGTAGAACCCTTCAATACCTAACCTTTGGGGACAGAAACAAAAAAATAAAAACAAACAAGATCTATTGTCACGCAATTGTGTCTCATGCATTCGAGTTGCCAACTTACTACACAATTTTTCTTGATTAATAATTTGGGCATTTCATCACTGCAGTATTCTTTAGATCAGAGTATAACTCCACCGGTGTTAAAAAAAAAAAATGGATCTTGTTGGCACCATTATTTGAGACCTATTCCATTGGATTTCTCTCTTTTCCCTTATCACATTCATACCTATCATTTTTCAACAAATATTTTGACCCCACCTGCCACTTTTCAGTTCCCTCGTCATCATGGCCCATACCTGTAGCCAAGACTTGGAAGCTCGCTTCAATACCTTGCAATCTAATTTCACAAAGATCCAACAAGAAGTGAGACAGATCAGTGCCAATATTGCCACCATCAATAAAAACATGCATTCCTCCATCGTCGCCTCAATCGAGGAACTCAAACAAGAAATTACTACCCAGCTTGAATCTGTCGCTATGATGATCTGCACCAAGCTGCATATACCTGCAAATCCTCCCTTATCTGACCAACCTTTGCATACTGAAGCTGAAAATTCCTCTCATTCCCATAATTTTCAGCCCCGTCAATTTCAGTGTGACCTACGCCTTCCACATGTGCATGTGACCAAATTTCATGGCTTGGATCCCACTAGTTGGGTAACTCAAATGGAACATTATTTCTCTTTGTACAGCATTACAGATGAGTTGGCCAAATTTTGGTATGGTGTTCTCCATCTAGATCAAGAATGTTGGCAATGGTGGAAATGGAGAAAAATTGCCCGCCAAGGGTATGTTGCTTGGACACACTTTGTGGCAAATCTTTATGAACGCTTTGACACTGACACCAACCATTTAGGTCATTTGAAAAAGTTGAAACAATCTAGCATAGTGGAAGACTTTATAGCTTCTTTTGAATGACTGTCTTTTCGTACAAAGTGCATGTCTTATGCTTTTTTCCATGAATGTTTTATCAGTGGCCTCAAGGATGAGATTCGTGCCCATGTCCTCATGGCTTGGCCTTAGAGTTGGGTGGAGGCTACTAAAAGAGATATTAAACCACAACAGGTTGTCTCTTCTCAAAACCAGAAACCTTCATTTATTCCTCACACTAAACCAGTAAATCCCACTCCTCCTTCTACTCCACTAAAGATCCAAAAATTGAGCAGGGCCGAAATGGTTGAACGCAAACTCAAAGGTCTTTGTTATAATTGTGATGAAAATTATTTTCCAAGACACAAGTGTAAGGAACAAAAGATTTTTATGGCCATCTCAGAGGATGTTGAAGCTCCCCTTGTGTCTGTCTCACCTGAA
This sequence comes from Picea engelmannii, assembly GCA_009831015.1. Lineage (NCBI taxonomy): Eukaryota > Viridiplantae > Streptophyta > Pinopsida > Pinales > Pinaceae > Picea > Picea engelmannii. Next base: position 1,037,321 of record ML777401.1, on the reverse strand, counting down.
CCCACTGACATAACCCCTCCCTCAGACCCTTCCGAAGTAGAACCGGTCATTTCCCTAAATTCTCTCACTAGATTCTCTGCTCCCCAAACCCTCAAGCTAATTGGTTACATCAAGCATAGGAAGGTCATAATTCATGTTGATAGTGGAAGCACCCATAATTTTATTCATCGTTGCATTACTCAAGAAACTAATTTCTATATATGTGCAATCAATAATTTCCAAATCATGATTTCCAATGGTGGGTCCATGAAATGTGGAGGGTGTTGTGAAAATGTGGGTATCTAAATTGGTGATTACCACCTAAAATATCATATGTTTTCTATCGACATGGGCAGTTGTGACATTGTGTTGGGTGCAAAATGGCTAAGGACTTTGGGTCCCATTCTCATGGATTTTAAGGAATTAACCATGCAATTCGACCAAGAGGGACAACAATATAAGTTTCAAGGCATCATCGGTGATTCCCTTGAGATCATTAGTTCCCATTGCATGGAAAAGATGCTAAAAAAAGGTCATTCTAGCATTATTTCCCAACTCTATTCCATACAAGCAATTGAAACACCCTTTGTGTCGCAGGACCTCCAATCCATCCTCTCTAAACATCAAGTGGTTTTTTTCCACTCCCTAGGGACTCCCTCCTTCCTGTGGTGTTCATGATCATTCCATCCCCCTTGTCCCAGGAAGCCTCCCTCCCAATATAAGTCCCTATCATCACCCCTTCTCCAAAAAAAATGAAATTGAGAAAATGGTTCAAGAACTACTCAACGTAGGTGTTATCTACCTTAGTACGAGCCCCTACTCTTCTCATGTGGTCATGGTCCTTAAGAAAGAAGGTTATTGGTGCATGTGTCTTGCATTTTGAGCCCTCAACAAACTCACCATTAAAGACAAATTTCCCATTCCTGTCATTGATGACTTCTTAGATGAATTGAGTGGTGCCCAATTCTTTACTAAACTTGATCTTCGTTCTAGCTATCACCAGATCTGTATGAAAGAGGCAGACATTCCTAATACTGCTTTAGAACTCACGAGGGCCACTATGAGTTTTTGGTCATGCCCTTTGTCTTGTGTAATGCTCCCACCACTTTCCAAAGCCTCATGAATCATGTTTTCCATCCTTTTCTATGTCATTTTGTCTTAGTTTTCTTTGATGATATCCTCATCTATAGAAAAACCTGGACATACCATATTGCTCATGCAGATCGAGTTCTCCATCTACTCTCTCAGCACCAACTTTTCCTGAAACAATCTAAATGTGTTTTTGTCACCTCAGAAGTCAAGTACTTGCGTCATCTTGTTAGCAAGGTTGACATTAGGGTGGATCCTAAAGAGATTTAAGCTATGCAATACTAGCCTCACCCAAAAGACTCTCAAAATCTTGCATGGATTTCTAGTCTTAACAGGTTATTATCGCAAGTTTTTTAAGAATTATGGAAAGATTGCAACACCTCTCACTGCACTCCTTAAAAAGAATTCTTTCACTTGGAATCTAGCAGTTGCTCAGGCTTTTCAAACCTTGAAGATGGTCATATGCACCACTCCAGTCCTGGCCCTTCCTAATTTCACAAAGACCTTTGTCCTGGAATGTAATGCTTCAGGGAAAGGAATTGGTGTTGTCCTTATGCAAGAGGGTTGGCCTTTGGCCTTTACCAGGAAACAACTGTCTGAGCTAAATTTGTGAAAATCAATCTATGAAAAGGAAATGTTAGCTATTTTGCATGTCGTTGATCTTTGGTGCCCTTATCTATTGGGGCAACACTTCCAAATTAAGACAGATCATCAAAGCCTCAAGTATTTTCTGGAACAATGCATTTCCTCCCCGAAGCAACAAAAATGGGTGACTAAGATATTTTATATGATTATGAGATCATTTACAAGAAAGGAAAAGACAATGTGGTTGCAGATGCACTTTCCCAAAAATATGAATATGAAGGGTCCCTTTTTTATCTCTCCTTCATTGTCCCAGATTGGCTCCAAGTTGTTCGTCAAGAATGGCTACACGATCCCAAAAGTTTGTATATGATACAACAATTGTAGTCCAATTCTCCAGTTTCCCCAGGGTACTCTTGTCTCCATGATGAGCTTCAATACAAAGTCCATTTATATTTAAGTAAATAGTCAAAACTTAAATCCAAGTTACTTTTTGACCTTCATGATACACCCACAGCTGGGCACTCTGGGTTTACCAAAACTTCTTCATACTTTTTTTAATCTCGAATATTACAGTTTTGTTTCTCCAACTACTTTGTATATTTCAGTGAGATATTTAAATTTTCAGCCCAATCTTCCATAATGTGTCCCATCTCTTCCTCGATTAATTTATACCATGTGGGTAGCCATTCCTGACTTGGATCCTTATTTTCTTGCACATACATGTGATGGTTCCCTGCCTTAAATCATGCAACCGACTTGTATTCTTCGACCACATGTGGTGGTATTCATAGTGTCCTCTCAATGCTTTCCCTAATGGCTTCCTTATAAATGTATAAGTGAATATTATTGTCTAGTTGTCTCTCTGTGTGCACAGTATGCCACAAGTTCACGTACCTCATGGCCAGACATGGTTTATTAGTTGCGAACAAAAATTTTGATTCCTCTAGATCCCTCCATGCTACCAATTCTATTAATATCAATAACCATGCATAGTGAAACTCCATACCTCTGTATTGCGCTTTCGTGCAGTCTAGTTAAACCTGGTTGACTAGGAAAGTTTCCCAACTCATATGCACGCCTTCGATGCACTTTTCTACCATTGTTATCACTCCTGTTGGCACTTGATCTCTACGAAAAATTATCAATGATTTGAAATATAATACTTGTTTTGCAAACTTGACACATTCATCGTTGATTCTTGCTACGTCGAGTCTATTCACTGCACTGAATGTACCAAACTCCTCCCTTCTTCTCCTCCAACACTTTTTCATTGGACTTGTCTATAAACAATATTGATGGGTCCTCTCCTGTCGTGGGAAACATTGTGATCCATGTGATCATCTCTGGTTCGATAGATTTGGGTCTATCCAACCATAGGTATCTACCATGAACACGACTTAACGACATCTTCACACATGCATTTATCTCGTTTCTCCTGCCAAAATGTAGGATCTATAACAAATTCAGGATTCCCTATTTTTCCAATCCTGTTTCCCATGTCTTTAGCTCAACTATGATAAATTACATCTTTGTGTCGATGAATTTCTTAAGGTATTTGTTTAGGGATAATTCTGGGAACTTCTTCTTGTCGTACAGGTCGTGATCCACAAACTTCAAATTCGACACTACACCTAACATGTCTCCTTCAACTATTATTCCTAGTGGAATCTCTGGCTCCACAAATGGATATTTTTCTTCCTTATGTAGGTGGACCAGCTTCACTGACAGCTTCCTAGGTGGTATGTAATCTCTTGGAAATATGGCCAAACTTGGCTCTGACGTTGATTCTCCTAGGGTCTTTTCCTGTATCAGTATTATTGGTGGATTACTACATTCTTTCTTTGGTGTTGATGTATATGTCGATGTTTCCTTGAGTGGTGCCATTGTTCTCTACAAATATTCTCTACAACTAACTTATTCAGCTCTGTTTGGATCTATACTCTATGCTTTTGCTTTTCTCTATGGAATTTCAAATGAAAATAATTTTTTCCTGTCCGTCCCTTCAAATTATTTTATCCCCTAGGTTTCCAGTTGTTTCTAAAATCATTCGTGCCCGAACTTATAGTCTAACCCACTTGCCTTATCCTTCATTACATGCCTTAATGCTTCATTAACTCCATATCTTTGGTGAATTATCCGTTAGATTCTCCAACCAGTCGAAATATTCTTTCTGATATGAATTTATGGCTATGCGGTGCCACTAATTCATTGTCATGTTCTCTCTTTATTGCATGTCTCATCATGGATATTCTTAAATTATTTTCCCGCTTTCTTCATCTATTTTTTTCATATTCCAATCTTCCTTCTTGCGCATGCATCCTCCCTATTTACTTCGTTACTGCGAAATTCTCTAGATTAATTGTTTGAACAATACTTATATGATTTCTTCTTACTTTGAACACTTTCTATCGCTTTTTATTTATTTATTTATTTTACTTCTATGATACACTATAATACAAGTTCTATGGTACATATTTTGCGTAGTTCATACTAGTGCATGAAAGCACAACCATCCCTGTATAGTTTCAGCCGACGATCGTTAACCAGTCCTTCCATAACTTCTCCATCCAACTTATCCATTTGAACAAAACCTACCTCTGTTACATATTTGATCACATATGGGCCTAACCAATGCATCTAGAACTTCCTTGGATGTTGTGGAAACTTACTATCATAGAGTAATACTAATTCTCCTATCTAAAACTTCTTTTGTTTGATATGTCTATCATGCCAATATTTATCGTGTGATTTTTGTACTTGTTGATGAAAACCTACGAAAAAATGGTCTTCTTCTAATTCCATAAGTTCTGGCAGTCTCTTTTCCATTGCACCTAAATCTGTAAGCTCTGTCATTCCAGCAATGTGCAGACTCGGTACTATAAATTCCATCGGCATAATAGCTTCTTGTCCATATGTCAACCCGAATGGAGTATGTCTTGTCAGTTTCTTGCTTGTATTCCTATATGCCCTTAACACTACTGGAATCTTTAAGTCCTAGTCATCATGACTTATGTTGCAAACCTTTGTCAACACATGTTCCAGAATCTTATTGAAGGATTCTATTGTGCCATTTTTCTGACGATAGTATGGTCTACTCTTTTGATGGTGAATATGAAACTCCTATGTTAATGTTGCAATAGTCCTATTCAAAAAGTGAGTTCCCTTATCACTCATAAGTATCCTTAGGCATTCAAACCTTGTGACTACATTTTCGAACAAAAATTGTGCAGTTGTCTTTGCGCTGCAGTCTCTAACTGGTTTTGTCTTGGCCCATCTGGTTAAGTAGTTCGTTGCAGTAATTATGTATCTAGCTCTTGGCCCCTTAGTTGGTGGATTAATTGTCCCAACAAATTCCACTGCCCATTTTTCAAATTCTTGTAATGTCACTTACGGAACCAATGGAATTTCATCTCTCCTAGAAGGTATCCCAAGTATCTGATAGATGTCACAACTCTGGAAAAATTCTTTAACATGTTTATGAAGGGTAGGCCACCAAAATCCTGTGCACAGAATATTCTTAGTTTTTTCCTTTCCTGCATAGTGACCTCCTGCAACCCCTTCATGTTCTTTTGATAGTACATATTTCTTTCATGCTCCAATATGCAACATCGCAGAATACCATCTACACCTAACTTGTACAAATTGTCTGCTATCAATTAGTAATTTGTTGCCTTCACTACTAGCTACTTATTTTGCGCCACTGTGAAGTCTAGTGGATATACTCTTGTGCCCAAAAACCGAATTATGTCAGCAAAATAGTCATCCACCATCTAAATTACAAACAAGTGTGCATCTGGTAAACTGTCATCCAAGTTCCCTAGATCTTCACTTGACAGTATGCGTGACAAATGATCTAGTCCTTAATTAAACTTTCATGGTTTCACGATCCCATAAAAGTCGTATTCTTGGAACAATAGTAGCCACCTGAATATTATTCCCCCCAACACTAGATTTTTCACTAGGTATCTTAGCATAGAGTGGTCTATATAAATATTGAAGTGAGATCCAAGTAGGTAATGTTTAAACTTCTGCAAGGCATATACCATTGCCAAACCTTCTTGTTATGTCGTAGTATAGTTCTACTATGTAGATGATAACTTCCTACTTGTGAATGCAATCAAATGGTATAACTCTCCTTCACCTGGTTGTGCCAAAATTGCTCCTAAATCTTTATATGAGGCATCCACATGAACATGAAATTCCTTTCTCCAATCAGGAAAAAAAAATCGGCATGGTGACCATCTTTTGTTTCAGTGTATCCAAACTCTTTTGACATTTTTCCTTCCACTGATACGTAACTTATTTCTTCAGAAACTTCTCCATAGGGGTGGGGATCTACGCATATCCTTTGATGCACTTTCTACAATATCATGTATGACCCAATATGGATTTCAACTATCGCACCGAAGTCGGTGGTGGAAAATAAACAATCACAACTATCTTTGCAGGGTCCATTAGAAATCCTTGTTTAAACACCACATGGCCCAACAAAATTCCAAAAGGCGCAAAAAAATGCATTTCTTCAGATGCAATGAGATATGTTATTGCCTACACTTATCCAACATTAAGCGCAAAATTTCAACATGATCTTTCAATAGAATAAATATTGTCTAGTCATCTAAGTACACTTATAATAACTTATGAATAAACTCTTTGAAAGCTACAACAACTACTCTGGAAAATATCGTTGGTGTATTCTTCAACCCAAATGGCATAATTTTTCACAGATAACAACCCCATTCTATCACAAAGGTCGTCTTATATCATTCTTCTTGTGCAATCTTGATCTGTTGGTATCTTAAGAATCCATTCGTAAAATAATAATCCTCTTGACCCAGTACATTCTTTAATACTTCATCTGTAAAAGGCATTAGAAAAGGGTCGTGTAAGCATGCATCGTTTAACTTTCTTAGAACTACACATATCCTAATTTCTCTTGTTTTATTGTATTGAACTACCATTGGTTTGATCCACTTTGATTATTCAATGGGTTATATAATTCCATCCTCTAACATGTTTTCTATCTCTTCTTTTATCTTATCCTTATATTTCGGGTTCATTCTGTAGGGTCTCTATCACATGGGTTTCGAATATGGCTTTAATGGAATACTCATTTCTCCTAATTCTCCAGTGATTCCTTTCATCTCTCGTAACATCATTGGAAACAAATCCTGGTACTTGTGCAATAATTCAACAATCTTCTCAATTGTATCCTTGCTCTAATAATCTCCTATGTGCACAAACTTAGACTTTTCTTCTATACCAATGTTCACTTAGTGCATTCTGAGGGGTTTTTCATATATGGTTGACTCAAGTTTTGGTCCCTCTATTGCACGCTTCCCTTCAATATATGATATATGTAACTTCCTTGGATCTTCTTTTTCTTGGACTTCTTTTGCGACATTATAAAAGTGCATGACCACTTCAACTGTTGTAGTGACTCCAGGTGTACTATATAGAGGTATTGATCCCAACAAGTCCTTTGATGCAAAAATAGTATTCTTGTGAACCTGCAATGTTGAGTCAATCAAAGGAATATTATTTTCAAAATTGAATGTTACCTTGAATTTCTTGGTCAATTATTCCCAATATCCTATCCCTTTGCGCACTTCTAGTTCAATGTACCAATTCTTTGGAATTGTGTACAGAGTATGCACAAATAAGTGATTCCATTCTTGTTTTAGTATTGATCTCCATGGTGCATTACAATTCATAACATGATCTGTTGGGAAACTTAACCCACTATATACTTTCATTCTCTATACCGAACCTGACTTGTAATAACCTCTTGCACTGTGGCCAATCTATTATGACATCTTTGTGTGAAACCCACCATCTTGTTGAAGTCTCTTTTAGTGAAACATCTAAGGCCAGGAGTCTTTGTTGATATGGAATCTGTATTTCAAACTCATTGATAAAATATTATATAGGTGTTAGTCCATTATATCTTGGAGGTTCCACTATTTCGATTCCAATCCATCTTAATGCACATGTAATTCGAGCACACTTCCTTATCAATACTTCATGCAATATTTGTTGCCAATTATCCATAGCTTCTTTTGAGTCTGATGCACACGAACTAATACTCCTCCAAATAAGTATTCCTTCAGTTGTAGGGTTCATGTAATCATCGACCTATGCAGTCATATTATACATATTATCAAGTTCTTTTCTCTTTGTTGCTTCTACATACCTTCTTCCTTCAATGGGGTCTAACGACGCAATGAGCTTCAAGTATTATACTTTGAATACCATATGTCTCTTGTTTAGGTCAATTATTGTATTATTATCAAATTCCCAATCAATTCCCAAGAGTGTTGGATATGGTGTACTTCCATCTACTATGTCGATCACTTCGAAGTCTACTACATTGTGCACCCCATCAATATTGACATTTACTCTTGTTAACCTTTCGACTGGAATGATATTATGTTGGTTCACTAATATAAACTAGATCAATGACCAAATAAGATTTGGTTATCCCATCATCTCCCAAGTCTATCTCAGGATAGCATTCACAATAGAGCCTAAATCCAGAATTATATTGTCCATTTTGTAAGCTCCTATCTGTGCACTAATCTAGAACTCCTTATTTGTTCAATTTTTATTGTCCACCCGGTTAATTGCTCTATGTATGATAGATTTCTCTTTTTATTGGGAACAATGGTCAATCATTCTACATAGACTACTCAATGTAGATTCATCCTTCATTAAATCTAAGAATCTTCTTAAAATTACTTACCTTATCAGTTTGTTTCTTTGAATTGTCATAGACTAGAGGCATATTGTATACCAATGTTCTATCATACAACAGTGGCGTAGTCAAAGTTTATGTTATCCAATATTCTACCATCAATTATTTTCTTTCTTGATCGTAACTCTCTTTCTCTTTTCTTGGATCAAACAATGGTAACAACTATGTTTCTTTCCTTACCCACTGGTCAATTCTATTCCCTTGATTTTTTATGTCTACTTCGATTCTCATTCCTCTGTGCGTAAATGTTTTTATTTTGGGTTGATCATCGCACTCCTTGGCTGTTATCATCTATATGTTCTGATTTTGGTTTTGGTTCTTGTTCTGGTTCTGGTTCTGGTTCTGGTTCCCTCTTGCCTATCATTTTTCTATCAATTGAGGACAATCCTCCATCATATGGTCTAATGATTTGCATTACATGCATGTTGTGCAAGGATTCCAGATATCTCTCTCCAAATTTATGAGTTGATTGCAATTATAAAAATGATTGGTACTCTTCCTCCTATACCAAATCCTCCTTATCCTAGACTTCTGTTGAATCCTCCTCTTCCACCCTGATTAAAGGCTCTTGGAGTATTATATTGTTGAACTCCTCCTTCTTATACGTAATTTTCTTCTTGGATTTTGTATGCATCTAAAGTGTGCTCTCTCATTAATTCGAATGTGAGAAAATCCTTCTCATCATGTCCTATAGACTTGAAAAAATTCTAGAACAAATTCCTGGGCATACTCTGGTACTTATGCAATAATGGACAAGCAATCAGATGATGTCCCCATATCTTTCATATTTTGCGATACCCTACTCCTCCTACCAATGGGTTCGGTGCCACTATATCCATATACTACACAAATTATGGGCATTCATCTTTATGATGGACTTCTATATTACATGTTATACTCCAAACTTTTTCCATGCTTTTCCTTTCCTTTCGTTAGTTCTGACAATTGAATCGTTAGTGCAGCCAACTATGACTAAACCTATGCCATCCCTACACCATCTCCTATAGGATATGCTTCTAAATTCATTGCAATTTCTAATGCTTATGGCTGCAACATGGACTTTTGTTGTGTTAAAGGAAAGCGAATATGTGGCAATAGACCTTCAATAAACCATTCTCTATGTTGTTCATCAAGAATCTGGAATTTTAATCTACACATCACATATTTAAACCTATGATCGTAATCCCAAATTGTCTCAGTATGTATTTTCTTAATTTCCTTCAGCTCTATGATGTGATGTGACTCATATTTTGGCTTCCCAAATTCCTTTAATAAATATTTTCCAATTTATGCCAATGTCCTTGATTGTCCTGCCGATGTAGCAGTTTGATACTTCATGTTCCATAACAATGTGTGACCTCTGAACATTGTTTCTAACTGTGCAATCTTTATTTCCTCATCCTGGACATTATTCGCATTTCATATCGTCTCACATACAAATAGATGGTTCTTTGGGTCTTTCGACCTCACTCCCTAGAATTTAGGCATTCTTAATGTATTATCTATTCCTGCCATTGTATTTTGTGTAGTACTTACCTTCAGTGATGCTGAATGAATTTGGTTCACTACACTACTTCCACTATTCTAACTATTGTTCTGACTTCCTCCACTAACTACAGTTTCTCTTGACAAAGTTTTGGTTTCTTCTCAGATCTTGGTGACACACACAAGGTCATGGGTTCGACACATATTTCTATCTAAGATGGACTTCCTTCTTCTTTTGGAAAACATTGAGGATCCTTTTATTTCTCTTTCCTTTCTTTGTACAGTGTGATCTGAAGCACTACGCGGGGGTATATTTTCTCAAACACTCTATGATGCTCTTCTCTCTCATCCATAGTCTCCTTCTTACTATACCTAAACCTTTTCCCATGACGTAATACTACAATATCTATGTCTGACTCATTTTCTTCCTCTCTCAGTATCGTCAGTCCATCCATTCCTTATTCATAATTTTCATCTCTTTCCACTCTCATACCATCCTCTGGTCCTCTCCTAGTCCCCCTATGTGTGTGATGGAGCCTAGAAATCAAATTCCATCTTCATCAAATTCTTTTTGCACAACAACATTTTTATCCAGGTAGACAGTGTGTTTAGAAATCTTTTGTGCACACCCTTGAAGAATTCCCTCTCTATGACACTATAATACTAGGTGCAGTCTATTACAAATTGTATAATTTAACCCCCCAGTATATTATTCAACCAAAAACCAACTTCACAAGAAACTTTATTACTTATTGTATTCAATTGTCTGATCAATTCAGGAGTCTAGTTTCTCAGAGCCTCAGCTCGAAATATTCCAACATTCTTCACTAGCCTTTCTAACCATTCAGTCAAATTTATCGGAAACTCACCAAAAAATATTTCATAAATATCTATAAACACATGCATTTACAACCATTGTTTGTCATTGAGTCATGGGTTCCTATTCAGTTCTCTGTAAAATGTGTGTTCCTTCCTCCTTAACCAATTTGTGATATATTCCTTATAAGGCCTCCAAAACATTCCCCTCAATTACAAATCCTTGTCCTGACAACAGAACCATTTGTTGGCACGCAGTGGGAAGACCCGAGGTTAATCATTAATAAACCAACAAAACCCTTAGACATCGGTCCTTTCAGAATCACCTGCAAGCAAGTGAAGTCTCACCCAAGGCATCTAGAGGGGTTGCAGGAACAAAGTTTATGCTGTGATGAGGGGAAGTGAGGCATTCAAGATAATCATACTATGCATTATCCATTCATCTAATGTGTGCACCAGTTTTTTTATTTAACCTTTAGTTATCATTCAATATACTCTGTGTGACATTACTCCACTTAACATTTAGTCATTCATCATTAACTTAAGTGTGCATGATCGCAACAGAATATATCAATGACATATTCAAAACACTAAACATTTACCATCATTGCATAATAACAGTAACCAACATATGCATCATAAACATAGGACAAAAAAACAACACATCAAGACACAAGGTTTTAACATGGTTCACCCCAAACTAGCCTATGTCCACAATGGTTGGCTTCTTATTTTATTCATTGCAATCTCCTTATAGGTGTGCATTGTTCTTACAAAAAGATGTATCAGTTAAAATTACCCAAACATGCCTTAGTCATTCTGTTGTAGCACAATCCTGACTCTTGAAACCCTCGGTCATCACTCAAAACACACGAACACATAGCCAATTCTTCACTCTTTCATACTCGACTCTCCTATACCCAAAAATCCATTACAATTTATAGCTTTACAATAGGGTTAATCCCGTTACAAAATGGTTACAAGGTGGACATAATGTCCCCAAAATCCTAACTACTTTATGTATTTTGCATGTTGACTCCAAAACATGCTCCAACTACTTTGTGCATGTGCTTCTCCTTAGCCAAAATGTCGCACGATCTATTCCTACACGATTCCCAAGACTTATCCAAAATAGCATGCTCCAAAAATGGTGATGACAATGTGATGATGATGACAACAACCATGATGACAATGACAATGTCGATGATGATTACGAAGACAATGAAGATCATGACCATGATGACCATGATGATTATGATGATGATGACGACTACAATGATGATGATGATGATGATGATGACGACGATGTTGATTATGGTGATGAAAATGATGATGATGATGACAATGATGACGATGGTGATGATGATGACGCCATGATGACAATCATGATAGTGATGATGATGACAATGATAAGGAGGAGGATGATCACAATGTTGATTATGATTATGAAAATCATGATGACAACGACAATGATTAACCCATATAAATAAATACTTTAAAGAGAACAAATCATATAAAAGATATAATCACATAACTCATACATTTCATCATTTCCGAAATATCATTGATCATATTCTTCATCATCCAAGTCTACATCTATATCATCTGGTTCAGAATCTATGTTGAAAGGATTGGCCATATCAACATCATCATCATCAAAGTCATTTTCGATAATTCTCATCAAGATCATCATTTTCAAAGTCATATTCATTTATCTAAACTAAGCACATTGTGCTAGAGTTACAAGGAATAAAAACATCGGTGTAACTATAATAAACAACAACAAGACAATAATAAATCATAACATCATATGCATTAATTTATGTAAGATATGAAACATTATCATTAATAAGAGTGCAATGTCAAAATTGTGTATTAAATATCTTGTATTTATAAGTGTAAAAATTGTGTGAAAAAGTACGGATACATTGCAAAGGATCCCATTCCAAGAAAGATCCTCGTGTAATCAATAAATAAATATGAATAACTTATCAACAAGAACATATATTTGATAGAATCTAAGAGAGCATGTAAGTTAAATTATGTGTTTTAACCCCTTCAATGCTTTGTCCAAGAATGAACTTTGGACTTGTTATTCTTCTTTGCCATAAGTGGAAAAATATGGGATAATTAGATAAATACATCTATGGATCACGTGTGCTCATTTGTAGCAAATGTTCCCATTTCCATATCCTTGTACCACTCTAAGGGATTTCCACTACTTAACTCATGTACTTCCTAAGGTGTGATGTAAATTCATGATAACTTCTTTCATTTACTAAGCGGTAGGTTTTCCTTAGAATGCATAGTTATTTATTCATGCTCCACATCATTTCCATCTAGATCTAATTCCTTGACTCCATTTATCGGTTCCAATAAGGGGGCATCATCACTTTCCTATTCAACATAGAGGGTGTTGGAATAACAACAACAATTCATAAAACAATAAAACCAACTCAAATAATCAAAATCAAAGTAATTAGTGGAATGGCCTCACCATTTCTAAATTTATCATGCAATAATCAACAACATATTGGCTAACATTCTATGTAGAAGGCACATCGACTAGTGTATTAAATTCTTGCTTAGAATGAAAAACATACAATTTATAATTTTAGCATGACAAATAATGGCCATCTATAAATCAAGGTGAAATAATGTTGTTGTGACATGAAAAAACACAACGTTGACAACTTACCACTTTATATGATTTTTTCTTCAATTTGTATTTACCATACACTTTTACCAATAGCTCTTCATCATCCTGCAAAGGATGAATAACATAAAAGTTAGAACACTATCATGATAGCATAAGGACAACTAGAATAAATAGAAACATAAACATGAACGTAAAATTGAAACATAATGAATCAAAATAACTAGGGAATCAAATTCATGTGAAAACTTATTCTCAATAGATCCTCTATGACATCATCAAGGATTTTTTCATTGTCATCTTCATAATCAATGAGATGAAGGGGATTCTCTGGAATAACATTTTTTTCAAGTTGATCCTCTTTGAGAGTGTCTCCATCTATTGGAGGGCAAGGCTAGAGCCTTTTGGAGATCCCATTTGGGGTAGAAGAGATAACTTGAACAATGTAATGATTTTGTTTTTATCCTAAATAGATTTGGATATGTATTACTGAATATAAATTGAAACAAACAGAAACTCATAACATTACTCCAAAACTAATACTTATAACTTGCATTGAATATTCAAACTTACTTTTATTTCTCTTTGCATCTCATCTACAACATCATCAACAAAATATTCAACATTAATTGAAGAAGACATTGTGTGATGGGGTGACTCCTACAAATATATTTTCATAAAGTTGGGTTAAAAAGTGATTGTATAACAATTGTTGCATAGTACATATAACATTGACTAAAATATATGTATAATGTTCACTAGAAGATATATGTAACATTCATGTAGCACTACTACAACAAAAATATGGATGACCTACAACAACCTAGAGAATTTCCTTTGCGCCCATAGGAGTACATTTTCTTTCATTTTTCCAGAACCTGTAAGATTGGACAATGTCGATGTTTTGTTCAAATCATCATTGAAAAATATAAATATTATGTATGCACACATAACACTAAATCCATAGTATATAATATTTAGTTATGGATTGGATGGAGAATCCTTCAAAGTAGGCCACTTTTTTATATTTTTTCTTCCTGGCCTGCATGCAAAGATTGTGAGTAATTAAAAAAAAACCTAGAAAAATGACAATATTAACAGGTATTTTACCTGGAGACTCCCATCCTCATTTTCCACATGCACCAGAGTGTTTTTTATTGAATTTATGCATTCTATTTTTAACTCTGATCCTAAATTTCTTAGCCAAACTACCCAATTGATAGGATGGAATCCCAAGATGACATGGTATTTCCAAGACAAGAGATAAATGATCTATCAGTATGCATGGTCATATATTTTCTTATCTAAGGAGTGAGAACATGGTTTCCAAAATTTCTTAAGAACATGGTTAGTGTTATGGGCTGGTGTTTGGGGGGGCCTTCCCATCACCCTTTTTGCCAAGGGTTTGTTAATATTGTGAACTCGTAGGCGACGACATGTCAAGCTCACCCAATCGTTCCTGTGGAAAATCTTATTACACAACCAATGAACCTAGTAGTGCATGTATTTGAGAAATTGATGCAGGAGCATCACTCCAACCCAGCTACGCATCAACTATCCAGCACATCAAGCATTCATTCAATGGAAAGAGAGAGGCGCAACCCTCTCGTTTTTTCAAAATTTCAAAATTGTATTAAATGTTGTAAGGCTAGTAGAGCCAAAAAGCCATGCATGTGTGCAGGCTTTAGATAAAGTTTGCCTTAAATGGTTGTAAGGCTGAGATCTAGATCTGATTCAGACTAGACAACCATTCAATGTAATTGAATGTAATTTAATGAGAGTTGGTGAGATGGAGGAAGAGCTCGAGGAGACCCTCTTTGTGAGTTCATGAATGAATGTCTTTATGTGTTGATGATATTCTGTAGATGTATGTTAGATGTGCATTTGTAGGGATAGATATATTTTCCTATCTGAGAGTTCTTTGATTTCAGGTTTGGAGTCTTTGTGGTTTCATGCAAGAGTGCATGACAGAGTACTCTAGTCTCTAAAAACCAGTGCAAGAGTGCACTTCTGAATTCTGCAGAGTTTCAGACAAAGATGTGCCAAGAGGGAGCACCAGAGGAAGTCATTGACTCAAGGAGGAAGCCTCAAGGTTGTTGAACACCTTGAAAGAGAAACTCTACAAAGGAGAGAATGGAGAGAGGATAAGAATAATTGTTGAGAATTTTGTAAAGGATCTGCCAGGAGGGCATTGAGAAAATGCACAGGATGCATTGAGGAGAACTCTATTTCGAGTTCGGTGAGAAGACAAAGTCACTGAGGATTCTGGAGAACTCTGTCGGGTGGGCATTGAGTTGGTGCAAGTGTGCACAGAAGGAACTCTTGTTTGAGTTCAGAGAGAAGAGAAGTGTAACAGGAGGAGACACTCATAGGGTTACTGAACACCCTACAGTCTCAACAAAGCATGCTTGAGTATGAAGTCACCAAGAGGACACCAGATTTCCTTTTGAGGACATAGAAGGGCGAGTCCCCTAGAGGCTCAGGTAAACAAAGCTCAGGAAGGATAGTGCCTTAGTGCACCAAGTAATGACAGAGTGAGAAGAAGGTCGAGAAACCCTTTGAGGTTTCACAGTTGACAAATCTCAGGAGGGATAGCATTCCTAGAACACGGGTGATATCCAAAGGAATTGAGCTCGCAAAGGAAGAAAAGGTCAAGGCCTTTGAAACTTCAGAAAATCTCCCAAGGGGAGGGAATAAGTTCTCAAACTCAGGAGGGAGCACAACTGCCATCATATCTTGTGCAAATAACCGATAGTCATCAGATCCGGAGGAAGGCACACAGAGTTTAACCTCTGGGAGGACGCGCAGGAGAGGATCTATATGGACGGTGGAGACACTTCGTGGAGAAGTGTTAAAATCCCATGAGCTGTTAGATATCATAAATCAAAGAGAAGGTTAAAGGGAGTGTCTTTCAATACTCAAAGCTCAGGAGGAGTAATGATCGTTGGATGAGGAGAAACATGAGTCATTGATCCCCCTTTGGAGTGGAATTTCAGCATTTTGGCATTTCGAGGTTCGGCATTTCGGCAATTTCGATGACAAGGAGCTAGGGCATTTTGCGTTGAAAACCCCAAAGTCACGAAACGCGATGTGTCTTTGGAGTAGGGATGTGGTCACAAAGGAAGCCATCACAAGGACAGATATTTGGTTAGGGACCAATAGTCGTTGAGTCCATTTTGGCATTTCGGCATTTTAGGGTCCGGGAAGTAGAGAAGGCAGTGATTTTGGAGTCGAGAGTTTCAAACTCCCGGTACACAGAATATCGAAAGGCCATCGATCTCACCAAAGGAGAAATTTCGGAATTTGGGGAATCATAAGGGAAGAGGAATGATTGTTGGTTGTTCGCTCAAGTCTTGAAAAGCCGAAATTAGTGGGAAACAAGTGGTGTGTGTTTGGTGCATTGAAGGAGTCAACCTTCGGTGACATTTTGGGTTTCAGAGGTTGAAGAGTTGAGGCAACCTACATCAGGATTTGTGAAATCACAAAATCCAAAATTTCCTTTTTGGTAAAAGTCCCAATCATATTTGTTGATCAAGTGTGTAGAGTTAGTGCCATGTGTTTGATCATGCAGGCATAACTCATAAGGACCTGTGGATACACCCTTGTGTGGGTGAGATATTCCCTATGGGGAAAATCGAAGAGTCAATATGACTTAGGGAAAGGTTGAGAACAATCTTAAGACTGGGAGGTCGCGCAGAACCTGCTAAGGCAGGGTCTGCGCCAACTGGTATCAGAGATTGATTTTTGTTTTTATATTGCAGGAAGAGGGAACCAGAGAAAAAGGAAGACAAAGTGTTGAAGCTCTGTGATGATTGTTGCAAGGTGCGCAACAGTTAATAGATAGTCAGGAGGACTATAGGATATGTTGGAAGCACTCACGTTTGTCGAGTGACAGTAACAAGTTTGCCAGGAGGGAAGACAGGAACAGGAAGATGGCTACTGAAGCCCATGGACATGGTGGAAAGAAGAACCACCAGCAGCAGAGAAAAGATGAAATGGATGAAGAGCTCCCTGAGGTGAGGGTGAGGATGGAAGAGCTTGCACTGCGGGTGCAGTAGAACGCAAAGACACATTGGGTGTATGAATGGCCTCTGAGGAGGAAAGCAAAGTGTCTAGTCAAGAAATTTTTGGCCAGAAGATAGAAAAGGTTGTTGAGGAGATGGATAAGGTATGTGAAAAGTCTCAGGGCCACAGAGGAGATGGTTCATGCCTGTGAACCAGAAGCTAGGAGAAATATCAGTGATGATGAATATGAGAGATTGAGCAGAGATCTCATAGACTGCCAAGTGGGCAGGGATGGACTTTCAAATTGCCAAGTGGGAAAAAGAAAGAGATCAAGTGAAGGTCTCGTATACTTCTAGGAGGGTGGTCCTGAAAGTTCAAATTGCCAGGAGGGCATTGAGATGGGATCGGCTGATCTCATAGACTGCCAGGTGAGAAGAGGAAGAGGAGAAAATCCATATTGCTAGGAGGGCAAGGGAGAGAAGATGAGGCCATGTGAGAGTCTCGTGAACTCAGAGGTGAGTTTGGATCAGCGAGGAGAGTTAATGGAGAAGGATCAGAGATGCCTTCTGATCATTGGAGGAATCGAGGTATTCCTACCACATAGCCCATTTGAGGCTAGAGAATGTGTTGAAGATGCAACAACAGAAGAAGGACAACCAACAGTGACTGTCATAGAGGAAGAAAAGGTGGAGCAGGTGCAGATATCTTCCCCAATAGAAGAAGAGCATGCAGATAAGATGCTCACTCTGTGGGCGATGGAGTTGGATATGTTGGAGGATTGGTTGAACCATCCAGAGCTAGTAGATGACTTCCATGAGAAGACATTCATGTAGATGTTAGCAAAGGATCATTCCGAGGAATCGCTCAGAAATTTCAGCCAGGGAGTTGAACAGATGATAACTTTAGTGTCGAGGCATGCAGTAGGAGATGAAGCAAAATTCTAGTCTAGGAAGAAGCTGGAGATGTGCTAGTAGGAGAGCTGAAAATCAAATTGCTAGAAGAGGAAACTAAGAAGAGCCTTAGTGATAAGACTGCAGAACTAAATTTTGCAGCATAGTGGCAAGCTGAGGCCATAGAGGAAGAAAATAGCATGGGGGATCTAGTTGATCTAGCCACTGATAAGGACGAAGAAGTTCAGCCGAGGAGGCTGCATAAAGAGAGTCAGCCACTAGATCAGCTCGATGAGGAGATTGAGAAGATTAGAAGGTTGATTTCAAGGTCAGCAGCAAAAACTGCCAGTGAGGAGGAGTTGAGTAGAGGAGAACCTGCCATAGCAGCAGGAAGGATGCAGCAACAACAACAAGGTGATGGAGCGGATGGATAGCTCCAAAGAACTCTTTGGGATCCAGGGGGATTTCGACAGCCATGCTGGGAAGATCATGAGCAGGATCTCATGAATTTTCACAACAGAGGAGTATGATGCAGGAGCATCACTCCAACCCAGCTACACACTGGCTAGCCAGCACATTGAGTGCACATTCAATGGAAGGAGAGAGGTGCAGCCCTCTCATTTTTTCAAAATTTGAAAATTGTATTAAATGTTGTAAGGATGGTAGAGCCAAAAAGCCATGCATGTGCGTAGGCTTTAGATAAAGTTTTCCTTAAATGGTTGTAAGGATGAGATCTAGATCTGATTCAAACTAGACATCCATTCAATGTAATTTAATGAGAGTTGGTGAGATGGAGGGAAGAGATCGAGCAACCCCTCTTTGTAAAAAGATCTTCTTTCAATCGAGATTTAGTAGAGGGAGAGAAGAATAGAGAGAATAGTTTAGAGAAGAGATGAAGTCGTAACTTTGTTACAGTCCGAGCTGACATTGTAAAGAGGCATTTCATATAAATACAATCATACCATTTTTTCCTGCATGTTGTTGTTCATGTGTTTGTGAGTTCATGAATGAATGTCTTTATGTGTTGATGATATTATGTAGATGTATGTTAGATGTGCATTTGCAAGGATAGATAGATTTTCCTATCTAAGAGTTCTTTGATTTCAGGTTTGGATTCTTTGTGGTTTCATGCAAGAGTGCATGACAGAGTACTGTGGTCTCTGAAAACCAGTGCAGAAGAGCACTTTTGAATTCTGTGGAATTTCATGCAAAGACATGTCGAGATGGTGCACCAGAGAAACTCATTGACTCAAGGAGGAAGCCTCAAGGTTTTTGAACACCTTGAAGGAGAAATTGTATAGAGGAGAGCACAAAGAGAGGAGAAGCAAAAATGTTGAGAATTTTGTAAAGGCTCTGCCAAGAGGGCATTGAGCAAATGCACAGGATGCATTGAGGAGAACTCTATTTCGAGTTCAGTGACAGAGTCACTAAGGATTCTGGAGAACTCTTCCAGGTGGGCATTGAGTTGGTGCAACTGTGCACAGAAGGAACTCTTGTTTGAGTTCAGAGAGAAGAGAAATGTAACAGGAGGAGACACTCACAGGGTTATTGAACACCCTACAGGCTCAGCAAATCATGCTTGAGTAGGAAGTCACCAAGAGGACAATAGATTTCCCTTTGAGGACACAAAAGGGCGAGTCCCCTAGAGGCTCAAGTAAACAAAGCTCAGGAAGGATAGTGCCTTAGTGCACCGAGTAACGACAGAGTGAGAAGAAGGTCTAGAAATCCTTTGAGGTTTCACATTCGACAAAGATCAGAAGGGATAGCGTTCCTAGAACGCAGGTGATATCCAAAGGAATTGAGCTCACAGAGGAAGAAAAGGTCGAGGCCTTTGAAACTTCAGAAAATCTCCCAAGGGGAGGGAATAAGTTTTCAAACTCAAGAGGGAGCACAACTGCCATCAGATCTTGTGCAAAGAACTGATAGTCATCGGATCCGAAGGACGGCACACAGAGTTTAACCTTTGGGAGGATGCACAGGAGAGGAATTGTATGGACGGTGGAATCGCTTCGTGGAGAAGTGTCGAAATCCCATGAGCCGTTAGATCTCATAGATTAGAGAGAAGGTTAAAGGGAGTGTCTTTCGATACTCAAAGCTCAGGAAGAATAATGACCGTTGGATGAGGAGCAACATGAGTCGTTGATCCCCCTTTGGAGTGGAATTTCAGCATTTCGGGGTTCAGCATTTCGGAAATTCCAATGGTCGGGGCATTTTGCGTTGAAAACCCGAAGTCATGAAATGCGATGTGTCTTTGGAGTAGGGTTGTGGTCATGGAGGAAGTCGTCACAAGGACCGAGATTTGGTCAGGTACCAATAGTCGTTAAGTCCATTTCGGCATTTCGTCATTTCAGGGTCCAGGAAGTAGAGGAGGCACTGATTTTGGAGTCGAGAGTTTCAAACTCCTGGTACGTGGAATCTCGAAAGGCCATCGATCTCACCAAACGAGAAATTTCAGAATTCGGGGAATCATAAGGGAAGAGGTATGATTGTTGGTTGTTCGCTCAAGTCCCGAAAAGCCAAAATTAGTGGGCAAAAAGTGGTGTGTGTTTGGTGCATTGAAGGAGTCAACCTTTGGTGACATTTCGAGTTTCAGAGGTTGAAGAGTTGAGGGAACTTACATCAGGATTCGCGAAGTCGGGAAATCCAAAATTTCCTTTTCAGTAAAAGTCTCAATCATATTTTTTGATCAGGTGTGTAGAGTTAGCACCCTGTGTTTGTGTGGGTGACATATTCCTTGTGGGGAAAATCAAAGAGTCAATATGACTCAGGGAAAGGTTGAGAATGATCCTAAGACCGGGAGGTCATGTAGAACTTGTTGAGGCAGGGAGGGGTCTACATCAGAAATAACCTATGTAGAAATAAATCATTGTTATTAGCCACAAATTCCATTCCATAGGTTTACTCCAACATGATGTGCCATTTTCCTGCCACAAGGCATAGCATAATTGTTAGAACTGACATGAAAAAACTAACCAAAATAGAGTTCAGATATGTCTTTTATACTTTATAGGTAAACAATGCAATCCAATCTCTCCATTTTGGTAATGTCTATGTTTTTTTGGATTTTTTTGACCAGTGGTTTCAACCCATTATAATCTAATCACATTTAATGGATTATGGTTGTAATCTAATATCAATTAGAGAATTATGGTTTATTGATGTTGTGGAATACATATATATTATATTGTGAATAGTTTATATAATAAAATTATATATAAAGTGAGAGAGGGAGAGAGATGCATCTTTGAGTTTGTTAGTTTTCTTAGTTATGGATTTCCAGGGTAAATATCTTATGTACTAACTATGGGGGGGCATTGTTTTCTTTTGTTTTAAGAATATATTACCATATCTATTCTGGCACAAGTTTTTCAAACTCTTGATTTGGTATTAGAGTGAGGTTATTGGATTTAGGATGATGCCTTTGTTGTTAGGGTTTAGCTATTTCCTTGAAGAAAAAGGATATATTAGGTCTAATATAAAACTAATCTTGAGTGGGATATTTGTATAGGATAATATTGTGTGAAATATAATGGGGAGTACTTTGTGACAGCCTTATTCGCCAACCTAGGGACTTAGAGAGGACCCATTGATGTTTCATGTTGAGACGCGCTCTTCTTCCATGGATTTTCCCCTAGTTTTGAGGATGATCATGCTTGAACTATTTGACAGAGCATGATCAGTCACTACCCAGCTGATATGAAGCTCACGACCAGTCATGAGATGCACCATTTATAGCTCGTGATTACCTCTGCAACCTTATATATTTGGTGATTCACAAGGATATTAGTGCTGCATGAGTTGGTTATCTCATGATATGAGCTTGGGAACTCTTAATCCAGTCAAGTTCACTAAATTATAGAGATCTAGAAGCTTCTCCTATCCTCCTCCACCAATGTATATACATAAGGTATTCCACAAGCAAGAGAGGAAGAATCAATTGATAGGTACATGCTGCAGGGTTTTCAGAGGAGCTCTTCCAAGAAATCAGTCTTCATTTCAAGTTAGCCTTACTTGTGTGAGGGCTTGGGAGGAGCAAGAGCAAGGAGTCTTGGAGGAATGCATCAAGACTAAAGGTAAAACATGTTGATGTATTCATGTTCCATTTGATTAATATATAGGTCTATATGGTTTTTTCCTTCCAATGTATTTGTACTCTATGTTTAATACTTGCTTGTGTTAGATATTATCCTTCCTTGAGTAGAACGTATTAGATCTAGGATATATGTGAATTTTTCTAAAGCTAAAGAAGTTTTGAACATTGGTACTCATTGCAACTTATATGCAAGAAGCAGCTTGTGGGAACTGGAGTTGGATCTTTAGAGTTGTAACTGTAACATCCTGCTCTTGCACACACTGAGCGAACTTATTCTTTGAGGACACTTGTGACGCAGACGCACCCTCTACCTCGGCAAAGGCCTCTGCGCTGACCTCCCGGTCTTTAAGGATCGTTCTAATTTTCCCCTTGAGCCAGAGTGGCTCCTTCGATTATCCACTGGAATCTCTATTAAAATTGACCCACAGGTCTTTTCTACTCCTTACAGCCTCTAGGCACGATCGTTGTTCTCTTCACGATAGAAAAATAGAAAATCGGGTTTCAGGGTTTCAAAATCCCAATGTCACAGCCCTTTTGTTTCCCGATTTCCCGATCTCCGATATCCCAAAGTACTTCGACTTATGCTAGTCCCCTGGGATAGACTTTTGTGTCCATACGACCTCCCTTTATATGACCGTAGTCCTATCACCTTTTGGGATTTCAGGGTTTCTGATGTCGAAGTGTATGTGACCTCTTGTCCTCAGGATCCCCGATTCTTCGAATCCCGATATGACGTCAACTAGGAACCCCTTTTTGACTTAGACATGATCAACGGTCATGATCATATACTGAACCAATGGCTCTGGATCTCCCTCGGGACTTCACGATTTCAAATGCCGAAATGCATTTGTCTTCAATTTTCCTGATCTCTCGAATCTCGATTTCCCGATATGACTCTCCCCTTTCAGGATTTTTCCTGAAGGTCTCAATTTCTGCCACGCATCCCAACCGATGGACGGCTCAGGTCTGTTCGGGGTTTTCACCGTGGAGATTCCCAATTCCCCGTTATGATGAGATGACATCAGTTGGGCCCCATAACGGATCTTTCCTCCTTTTGGGATTTCGAACTTCGCAATTCTGAAATGCAATTGTTTCATGTCTTCAAGATTCGCAAAACGTCGAACCCCGTCTTCTTTAGATTTTCCAACATGCATCCCAAATGGATGGACGGTTCAGATCAAACCTCGGACTTCACCAAATGCAAAGTCAAAACACTCGCTTATGTCGGTCCTAGTGTCCGGATCTCCGAATTGGATGATCACGTGACACGCGTCCTTCCTTAGATCAACAACTAAAATCCTTTCACTGTTTCAGGACTCAAAGGGTCTCGGACTCTTGGTCTCTAAACTTCCGATATGTCGATGGTTCTCGATCCCTGCCACGTGTCCCAACAGATATATGGTTCTGATCTGTATTGGGGTTTTCACTTTGGATTTACCTGATCTCTTGTCCACGGAATTTTCGATATCCCGAACCCTGATGCCTCGATATTCCGACACCTTTCAGGAATTTCGCTTGGCTTGAGAGGATTTAAACACTGTGCAACTCCTGTCAAATCTGACGGCTGACGGGTAACTAGGTGAGGATCTAGTGGCTCACGAGCTCCTGAGCTTGAAACTCTAGACACAACCATAACCTCCTCGCTTCTTTGTTAGATCGGACGACTGGCAGGATTTCGCTAATCCTCTACACAGGATTCTGACCGTCTATTTCTTCCCCCTGACGATTCCTGCGAAGTGAACCAAGGATTCTTTCCTGGATTTATGCACCTGTGACACAAAAATTCGATGCCTTCTAATCACTCAAATGCACCAACTTCTTATATTTCCTTCAATAGTTTCAAAGGCTTTATCCTCCCTGATATTTCTTATGACTTTGAGCCTTAAAGAAGACCCTTGCATGCACTCCTTACGGAAACCTCCAAACACTTGAAGTGTTGAATGCTCTTCGACCCTGCGCACTCCTGCAGTAGCAGTCTCTGAGTTCTTCACTCAGGTTCGTAACCCTGAGACTTCGCTCACCCTGCGCACTCCTTGCAGGGCGCCTGTACATGACTGCACCTCTTCTGTGAATATGAGAACAAACGCTATCTCTCCTGAGCTTTCAGAGACAAACCTATGAACATTTTGTCAACGCACTCCTTGCGGACAATTCAACTGCACTCCTTGCAGGACCTCTTGCTCAGATAGAGAAACAATTGAAACTCATTTCATTTCCCTTTCCTCTTAGATTTCAAACATTTAACAAGAAATCATTCATACATAGCATAAAAGCAATTGCATGACAAAAAGAGTAAAACATTCATGAGAATAACATTTAAATATGCATACACAGAGAATATATGGACACCATGAGTCTGAATCACATCTTCTTTGTATTAATTCAGAACTTTTGTACATGGAATCTGCTACATAGCTCTCTGCTTCTCTTCTATGCTCTCTTTTGATGCTTCCACTTTCTATGTTACAATTACACAATGAGGGTGTCTATATCCATTTTCCTTCCACTCCTAAAACTATCTCATCAGAGAATTCAAAGCTACCTACTAACATAAGTGATTTCTACCTACCATGGATGAGAGCAGATCGCTCAAGGTCCTTTACAATATATAAGTACGCCTCTCCTTAACTATCACATTTGAGTTTGGCGCATCCAATCTTCAAAAGTTTTTAAACACTTTATCATGTGCTCAAAATGTGTTGCGCTTGTCCCACGCTTGCTTGACATTGACGATGCTCCTGCATCGTACTCCCTCGCTTGAAAATTTTCATGGGCTCCTGTCCATGAGCTCTTGCACAGTCTGTTCATGCTTCTGAATTTCTACTTCATTCTCCCAGCTGGCATCTTCAACTAGATGTCCTTTCCATTTGACCAAGTATTCAAAGTATTTCCTTCATCTGGTCTTGTTTCCGACCCTTTCGTCCAGTATGTGCTCCATCTGTGGCTTTTCTACAACTGGCATCTGCTTTTTCCACTGAACCTCTGACTGTTCATCGCTTGTTCCTGCTTCCTTAGCTTTGTATGGGTACAAATCTGAGACATTGAATATCAGAGAAATTTTGATCCCATCGGGTAATTCAATCTCATAAGCATTTGCCCCAAATTTCTTCAAGATCTTACATGGTCCGATCTTCTTCATCTTCAGTTTATTATATGTTCTTCTTGGGAACCTTTCTTTTCTTAGGTGTGCCAAAATCAAATCACCAACTTCATATTGAAGTTGCCTCCTGTGTTGATCTGCTCTACGCTTATACTCTTGGTTTGAACTCTGCAATCGCTCCTTCACCCGGCTGTGAAGTTCCTTCATCGCCTCTGCGAAATCTTCAACACTAGCACTCCTAGTTGAAATCTGTTATGAATCTCTCAATTCAGAAATTCCCCTCGGCTGCATGCCATAGACAATCTGAAATGGACTCTGCCCTGTACTTCTATTGATTGAATCATTATAAGAAAACTCCGCCTGTGGTAATATGTTGTCCCACTGACTGTGGTGTTATGTCACCAGGCTCCTCAGCAAGTCTCCTAAACTCATGTTTACGACTTCTGTCTGTCCATCTGTCTGAGGATGATAAGTTGAATTGAATGACAAGTTAGTTCCCAGCTTCTTCCATAAGGTTCTCCAGAAGTGTCCCATGAACTTAGTGTCTCGATCTGAAACTGTTCTTCTTGGTAAGTCGTTAAGTCGAATGACTTCCTTGAAAAACAGATTCGCAATGTGAGTTGCGTCACTGGTTTTCTGACATGGAATGAAGTGTGCCATTTTGGAAAATCTATCCACCACCACAAATATTGAGTCAAATCCTCTTTGTGTTCTTGTCAAACCCAATATAAAATCCATGTTGATTGCATCCCACGACCTCTCAGGTATGGGTAATGGTTGATAAAATCCTACATTCTGTCTCTTTCCTTTCGAATGCTGACAAATTCTGCATTTATCTACAAATATTTTGATGTTTTCTCGCATTCCCGGCCAAAAATATGACTCATTTATCTTTGCGAACGTCTTGCAATGACCAAAGTGTCCTGCCAATCCTCCACTGTGTTTCTCCTTCAGCAGATTCTCCCTCATGGAGCATTTTGGAATACAAAGTTGATTACCTTTAAATAGTAATCCTTCCTGGATCATGTATTATATCCATTGGCTTCTGTCTCTGAGAGTTGGATTCTCAGCTACTTCATACACCTCCTTAAAATCTGGATCATCTCTGTACATGTCCCTGAAGTCATCAAAACCCAATGTTTTGACTTTGAACTCCTGCAATAGAAAACACTTCCTGCTCAAAGCATCAGCAACTTTGTTAGTAGTTCCAGAAATATGTTTAATCACAAAAGTGAAATTTTGCATATATTCAACCCATTTAACATGTATCTGATTCAACTTTTCCTATTGAGTCATAATCTGCAGTGCATGATTGTCACTGTATAAGACAAACTATTTGGGAATCAAGTAATGCCTCCATTTCTTCAATGCCTAGATGATAGCATAGAACTCCTTGTCATATGTGGAGTACTTCATCTTTTCTTCATTCAGCTTCTCGCTGAAGTATGCTATCGGCCTGTCCTCTTGACTCAAGACTGCCCCTATTGCAAATCCACTTGCATCGCATTTCACTTGGAATGTCTTTTGGAAATCCGGCAACACCAAAATTGGTTGTTCTGTAATCTTCCTCTTCAACAGATTAAAACTCTTCTCAGCCTCTTCCGTCCAGTGAAAAGATTTGTGTCTTTTCTTCACTGTGTCCATCATCGGTGCACTAATTCCACTGAAATTCTTGATGAACTTCCGGTAGAAACTAGCTAATCCATGAAACCTTCTCACCTCAAATATGTTCTTCGGTGATGGCCAATTCTTAATCACTTCCACCTTATCTGGATCCATCCTTAATTTGTCTGCAGAAATAAAAAATCCCAAATAGATGAGTTTTGTCTTCATGAATGAGGATTTATTCATGTTTATAAGCAGCTTCTCTTGTTGTAATCTCTTCATTACTGTAGCTAACTGTTTTAGATTCGCTGCCCTTGTCTTACTGAAAATCAGTATGTGATCCAGATACACAATGACAAATTTCCCAATGAATTCTTTCAGGACTTTGTTCATCAACCTCATAAAGTTACTTGGCACATTTGTTAATCCAAATGGCATAACAAGCCATTCATACAACCCTTCGATAGTCTTGAAGGTTTTTTTCCACTCATCACCTTCTCTCATGCGGATTTGATGATAACCGCTTTTCAAATCAATCTTTGAAAAATACTTTGCTCCACTCAAGCAATCCATTAGATCATCCATCCTTGGCAATGGAAATCTATACCTTATGGTTATCTTGTTAATGGCTCTTGAATCAGTACACATTCTAGAGCCTCCATCTTTCTTTGGACTGAGTAATGTTGGAACATCACATGGGCTCAAGCTTTCTCTAACCAACCCTTTGTCCAACAAATCTTGGACTTGTCTTTTGACCTCTTCATTCTCTTGTGGCGTTAGTCTGTACGCGGCATTATTTGGAAAACTGGCTCTAGGTATGATATCAATATGGTGACTCACACTTCTGATTGGTGGCAACGAACGAGGTAGTTCGTCCACTATTATGTCAGCGAACTCTTCCAATAGTTCTTGAACCTCTTCCGGTAAATCGTCCACTCTGGTGCTGGTCAAAACAATTCTCAGTTTCCTGGCCACAATGAACTGTAGTTCCTCCTTCTTAACCTTGGTAAGGAGTTCCTTCCCACTCATGAGAAGTACAGTGTTACTTACTTCAGGTTTCACTTCCTTATCTTTGATTGGAAGCAACATATGAGTTCTCCCATTCTTTTCTAAGGTGTATGTGTTCATCCTCCCATCATGAATCACATTTTTGTCATATTGCCATGGTCTACCCAGCAATAGATGACAAACATCCATAGGAATAACATCATAGAGTATCTTATCATTATATCCTCCTATCTTAAATTCAACTAAAGATTGTTTATTGACATTTACCTAATGTCCCTTTTGTAGCCATGAAACTCTATATGGACTCGGATGTTCACTCATCTCCAACTCTAGCTTTTCTACCATCTCTGTCGAAACGAGATTGTCTGTGCTACCACTGTCCACAATGACCTTGCATACCCTGTCCTTGGTTTTGCAAGCAGTCCGAAAAAGTCTATTTCTTTGGGATGAATTCTCCACCTTCTTCTCTGGTGTTAAGAGAACTTTTCGCATCATCAGTGATCTTCTGCCTTCAGCATTTTCTGCCTCAACATCTCACCTTTGTGCCTCGGTGATATGAGTCTCCCCACCCTCTTTCTTTTTATCTGGACATTCATAAGATTTGTGTCCACTCTTTCCACACGTGAAGCATTTTATCACTCCACCTCTTCCTCTTCCTCTACCTCTAGTACGAGGAACAGTATTATTATCAGCATAATCTCCTCTCTGCTCAGTATGATGTCCTCTCTGTTCAGCATATCTCCCTCACTGTGAGCTTCCACCTCTCTCAATTCAAGTCTGAGGTTTCTTCCATTCCTCCTTGGGCTTCTGATTTTTATCTTGGACAATTGATTTTCCCCTGGATTGACTTCTTCCTCAACCTCTTTGACCCTGCTTTCGGCTCAGCTTCTCCTCGGCCTTTAGAGCCATCTGATAAGCATCTTCCACTGTTCGAATGGTTACCATGCATATCTCATCCTGAATATCATATCTCAGGCCATTCATGTACCTGGAAACCTTTTCATCATTGCTTTCCCAATGACCTGCCCTGATGTTCAGCCTGTAAAATTCTTCAGTGTATTCTTTCACTATCATCAGCTTCTGTCTCAGGTTTTGCATCCTCCTGAACAGAGTAATCTGGTAATCCCTGGGGATGAATTTTTCCTTCATCTTTGCAATCATCCTATCCCAACTCCTGATTTTCTGCTTACCTTTGCAGCATCTATCAGCTTGTAGTTCATCCCACCACAATGTTGCATGTCCCTTTAATCTTGTGACAGCATGCTTGACCTTCTTGTCTTCCTCGACATATTCATAGTCAAAGTATGTGTCCAGGGCCCTAATCCAGTCTATAATCTCTTCAGCATCCAGGTTTCCTTCATAAACTGGGATGTCCATTTTCTCTCTTGCACCCATTCTTGCAACATCTCTTATCAAGTGTTCATTTGTTGCATCTTCGGCTACAGCTTCTTCTTCTTCATGTTCAAATTCATTTTAACTTTTGGAATCACTAAGATCCCCAATACCGATTGTGCGTCTCTGTGATATCTCCATGTCCTCCAGTCTGGCACGTAAATCACGCATCTCTCTTTCCATGGCTGGGTCAGGCATCTGCCTACCTCTCCTTCTTGGTATTTCCATTTCCTTTGGCGAATCAGGTGTTTGCATGTCTCTTCTTCTAGGCAACATGGTGAAATTTTCCTTTTCCTTACTACAGAAAGCAAAGAATCCTTCTGTGCTCTGATACCAAACTTGACGCAGACGCACCCTCTGCCTCGGCAAAGGCTTTTGCGCTACCTCCCAGTCTTTAAGGATCGTTCTAATTTTTCCCTCAAGCCGAAGTGGCTCCTTCGATTATCCACTGGAATCTCTATTAAAATTGACCCATAGGTCTTTTCTTCTCCTTACAACCTCTAGGCCTGATCGTTGTTCTCTTCACAGTAGAAAAATAGAAAATCGGGTTTCGGGGTTTCAAAATCCCGATGTCACAACCCTTTTGTTTCCCGATTTCCTGATCTCCGATATCTCGAAGTACTTTGACTTCTGCTAGTCCCCTGGGATAGACTTTTGGGTCCATACGACCTCCCTTTATATGACCACAGTCCTATCACCTTTTGGGATTTCGGGGTTTCTGATGTCGAAGTGTATGTGACCTCTTGTCCTTAGGATCCCCGATTCTCCGAATCCCAATATGACGTCAACTAGGAACCCCTTTTTGACTTAGACACAATCAACGTCTATGATCATCTATTGAACCAACGGCCCCAGATATCCCTCGATACTTCACAATTTCAAATGCCGAAATGCATTTGTCTTCAATTTTCCTGATCTCTCGAATCCTGATTTCCTGATATGACTCTCCCCTTTCAGGATTTTTCCCGAAGGTCTCGATTTATGTCACGCGTCCCAATCAATGAACAACTCAGATATGTTTGGGGTTTTCACCATGGAGATTCCCAATTCCCCATTATGATGAGATGACGTCAGCTGGGCCCCATAATAGAGCTTTCCTCCTTTCAGGATTTCGGACTTCGCAATTCCGAAATGCAAGTGTTTCCTGTCTTCAAGATTCGTGAAACACCTAACCCCGTCTTCTTTGGATTTTCTGACACGCATCCCAAATGGATGGACGGTTCAGATCAAACCTCAGACTTTGCCAAATGCAAAGTCAAAACACTTTCTTATGTGGGTCTCGGTGTCCAGATCTCCGAATTGGATGATCACACGACACCCATCCTTCCTTAGATCAACGAATGAAATCCTTTCGCTGTTTCGAGAATCAAAGGGTTTTGGACTCTTGGTCTCTAAACTTCTGATATGCCGATGGTTCTCAATCCCTGCCATGTGTCCCAACAGATGGATGGTTTTGATCTGTATCGGGGTTTTCACTATGGATTTACCCGATCTCTTGTCCATGGAATTTCCGATATCCCGAACCCTGACGCCTTGATATTCCGACACCTTTCGGGACTTTCGCTCGGCTTGAGAGGATTTAAACACTGTGCAACTCCTGTCAGATCGGATGGCTGATGGGTAACTAGGTGAGGATCCAACGGCTCATGATCTCCTAAGCTTGAAACTCTGGACACAGCCGTAACCTCCTCGCTTCTTTGTCAGATCAGACGGCTGGCGGGATTTTTCTAATCCTCTACACAGGATTCTGACAGTCTGTTTCTTCCCCCTGACAATTCCTGCGAAGTGAACCAAGGATTCTTCCCCGGATTTATCCACCTGTGACACAAAACTCTGATTCCTTCTAATCACTCAAATGCACCAACTTCTTATACTGCCTTCAATAGTTTCAAAGGCTTTATCCTCCCTGAGATTTCTTACGAATTTGAGCCTTAAATAAGACCCTTGCACGCACTCCTTGCAGAAACCTCCAAACACTTGAAGTGTTGAATGCTCTTCAACCCTGCGCACTCCTGCAGCAGTAGTCTCTGAGTTCTTCGCTCAGGTTCGCAACCCTGAGACTTCGCTCACCCTGCGCACTCCTTGCAGGGCTCCTGTGCTTGACTGCACCTCTTGTGTGAATATGAGAACAAACGCTATCTCTCCTGATCTTTCAGAGAAAAAACTCTGAACCTTTTGTCATTGCACTCCTTGTGAACAATTTAACTGCACTCCTCGCAGGAACTCTTGCTCAGATAGAGAAACAATTGAAACTCATTTCATTTCCCTTTCCTCTCAGATTTCAAAAATTTAACAAGAAATAATTCATACATAACATAAAAGCAATTGCATGACAGAAAGAGTAAAACATTCATGAGCATAACATTTAAAGATGCATACACAGAGAATATATGGACACCATGAGTCTGAATCACAACTTCTTTGTATTAATTCAGAACTTCTATACATGGAATTTGCTACATAGCTCTCTACTTCTCTTCTATGCTCTCTTCTGATGCTTCCTCCTTCTATGTTACAATTACACAATGAGGGTGTCTATATCCGTTTTCCCTCCACTCCTAAAACTATCTCATCAGAGAATTCAAAGCTACCTACTAACATAAATGCTTTCTACCTACTATGGATGAGAGAAGATCGCTCAAGGTCCTTTACAATATATAAGTATGCCCCTCCTTAACTATCACATTTAAGTTTGGTGCATCCAATCTTCAAAAGTTTTTAAATATTTTATCATGTGCTCAAAATGTGTTGTGCTTGTCCCACGCTCGCTTGACATTGACGATGCTCCTGCATCAACTTGCTTGCAAGTGATATAGATTATTATACTATTGGTCGTTTGATTATGATTATGAGGCATTATGGATGTGATTATATGTTATTTTTTGTATTTACATAGACAGGTGCTATTGACTGGGTTCTCCTGAGTGTGTAGGACTTTGGACCTCGAGGATGCAAAGGAAACGATGAAACCCCTTGGACTCTGGATCGAGTCAGGGAGTGAACTATTGGGTTTGATTGTTGTAGATATGACATATGTACATCTGATTAGATGTTATGATGATTGATTATTATTGTTGACATGATTTTTTGATTATGTAGGCTGATGATAGCTTTTTGACCAGACTCACACGTGGAGTAGAGGGGTCACGCAAGACAACCAGAAACGTTGAAGGAGAGGTGTGGATAGCATCCCTGACATAGCCTACTAACACTCCTGTTGTGGCTCAAACTATAGGTTAACAATTACCTAGTTCGAGAAGACCCACGATGCTGTGAGGGAAGACTGTGACAGTATCTCACGATGATTCTAAGGGGCGTGCAATAAAGAAGGGGCATTATTCATTAGAGACCCTTAGTCTCCCACAAGATCACTTAGCAGAGTATTGACTCCAGGGGTTTTTTATGTCTACCAAGTCATTCAAGAGGCGAGTGGCACCCTTGGAACACATAGTGCATCTTGAAGGGCATGCCGCACAAGGAAAATGGAAAGAGGTGAGTGGAACCCTTGGAGCACGTAGTGCATCCTAAAGGGCACGTCGCACAAGGAAAACAAAAAAGGCGAGTGGCACCCTTGGCACATATTGCATCCTGAAGGGTACATCATGATTTCAACAGGTAAGTGAATAAACCTAGCCGAACTTAAAATGAATGATGTGATAAGTAAGATTTAAAAACAATTTCCCTAATAAAAATGTCACCCAACCTAGGAAATTAAAATCTAGGTCTAAGTGATACATGTGGTAAAAAAATAATAATAATCATAATTAAACATGTGACGAGAAGGGGGTAAGAAATTCAATTAATTTATTAAAATCAAATCACCTTGGGGGATTAATTAAAAAAAAAAGGAAATGATTTTTTTTCTACATATGCTAATTAAACTTTATTAATTAAAAAGAGAAAGAGGTAGTTTTTCTACACTTGCTAATTTGAGTTTTAGATAAAAAGGGAAAACAGGAAAACTTAAAAGAAATAGGAAACTAAGGGGAAAGGGGGAAACATAGAGAAAAAGGGAAATGTAAGAAAAGAAGAATGACTAACTTACTAAGGAATCAGGCCTTTAATAACTTTCTAAATATGAACTCAACTAGAAATTTAGTAAGGGTGTACGACATTTAAAATGTGTAAGGGAATATGGGGACACCAGGAGAGATTTTAGTAATGATTTTAGGTGGGTGAGGGAAATAGGAATAATTAAATAATTAATGAAATTAATTTTTGGTGCAACTAGGGGGATGGGTGACATGTGTACGAGGGAGGTTTTCCTGAATTAATTTAATGAAAAATAAATTAAATGGGAATTTGGGAAAGAAATCACTTAGAAACGCTATAAAAAGTATGGAGGAGGAGGACTATAGTTCAGATTTTCGATGTGTAACATTACGCTCCAGAATTTTTGTCTTGACCGACTTATCTTGTGGGAGTTGGGATACCCAGCTCGGATAATGAGTGGTAGCTCGACCTTGCGAGGTGATCTGGTTGCTAGTTATTATTTGTTTTAGTGTATGTGGCCCCTTTGTGGCTCGGGGGGCTCAGGGGGGAGAATATTACCCCTAGCATTGGCTGGGAGGTACCAGTGAAGTCTCATCAGTTAGAAAGCGGGAGCAGGATGGAGTGCGCGGGGGACAATGACTCGGAGCTGTCATCTTGGGCTACGGTACGCATGCGTTTATTTGAATGGTAGATTATTATTTTTCTTGCATTTTCATTACTATACTTCTATTTTGTAAAGAAATGTGTTTTACTTAGCATTTTGAATCGAGAACTTTAAGTCATCATAGCTTTACGCTCACTGTCTTGAATTGATTTCATTGGAAACCCGCTCCCTGATTGCTATGATTGTTCTATTTTTTTTTACTGATTATTGTGATTAGATTGTGCTTTATCTTCCACCCTTATCCCTAGGTCATCATTCCATGCCTGAGCAGTCGACCAGGAGCCGAATCGACGGTCGTCACTTCGGTGCATAGCAACCTATAGATTGTAATGCCCTGCTTTTTTGTGCATGGATGATGAGCAAAGGATAGTTTTTCCCAGTTGTTCACCCCTTTCTTATCTCTGTGTTTGATCTCTACGTTGCATTGGGCTCTGCATTTTATAATACCTCTGCATTTTATTATTTTATGGAAAATATCCTTTGTGTTTCAATACATTCAACCTCGAATTTTTCCCTCTACAATTTAATATATTTTGAAGGAGAATTTACCTTGTGTTTTAACACATTTGGCCTGTGATTTTCCCTCTGCAATTTAATATATTTTGAAGACGAATTTAGCTTGTGTTTTTTCACTTGAACCACAACAAATATACCCTTCAATGAATGCGACTAGATTTTTTATTACACAACATTTTTACCCTTGATTGAATGCGAATGGATTTTTTATTACACAGTGTTTTTACCCTTGATTGAATGCGACTAGAATTTTTATTACACAACGTTTTTACCCTTGATTGAATGCAACTGGAATTTTTATTACACAACGTTTTTACCCTTGATTGAATGTGACTGGAATTTTTATTACACAACGAATTTTTACGAAGGCATTTTTCTTGTATGGATTGACAATTTATTCACTTTCCAATTTCTTAATTTGAGAATTTCTTTATTGATTGGATAGCGATTCATTGGTTGACAGTTGGATGGATAATATTTCTATACCTATCTTAACGAATTTCATTGTAATGTATACCTGCATTTTCACATTTAATGACAGCAAAATCAACCTGAATTGGCAACAAAACTACCCATATAGACTGCGATTGGGTATTTACCTTTGTTTCCATATATATATTTAGACTGCGAATTAAGATCTGGTAATATCTTTAAATAGCATTGAACTATAAATATATGGAATGTTTAACCCGTGTTCTAATTTGTAATGTCTGGTAATACCTTTGGAATGTGTTTTTATTTGCAATATTATTATACTGCTAGGATAATTACAATATCCTTATGCTACATGGATAATGGTAATATATTTAGAGGGCAATATCTTCAGATTGTGTTTTAAATCTTTAGACAACGCATTTTAAGTTGCTTAGCTAGATGACAGTGAATTTGTGGTTGCAATTTTACTGTGTCTGCACCTTTAATAACCACAACAAATGGTATGCTCTAATATACATTAGACAGTGAAATACATAATGTTAAATCCTAGTTATCCATTTTTACGATTAGTACCTTTATAGTAAGCTCCAATCCATTGGTTAGATAATGGTGGTTGATAGTGATCTTGTCTATCTTGGCAGCGGTTTTAATTTCAGTATATGACAACTCTATCATGTACTAGATAGTGATCCCATACCGCTAGACAGTGTGCCCTATTTTGACAACCACTTAATGTATCCCTGGGCAGCGAATTCTCTTAGTCCTAACAGTGAAACTGATAGCACTTGATAGTGACACTCTGCTATATATATTTTACCCTACATTAATAAGACAGTATTATCATTTCCGTCCAGCAATTACCTTACGTCTCCATCACAGTCAGTCCAGTAAGGTGAACATGCACTTGGAGATTCGAACCACTTGTTGTGTAATAGTTTTTCCCTTTTGAGAAAACTTGTCATAAACTTGTACACGTTGTGACATGACAACTGTCATATGAAATCCATATTTTTATGCAATGTATATGTTGGGTGAAATTGGGTTTACTGAAGTTTCATTCAGTAAAATGCTATGGTTTTCAACTCAACATATTAATTACCATTTAGAAAATCACTTCTTACAGTATCCTTTGGAACAGGAACGAGGTAAAGTTCCCCTATCTCGCGATGTACAGATTTCATAAGTAATGTCTTCTTCTTTAGGAATTAAGCCCTGGAGTAGTCTTTCGAATAAGTATTCATTGGCCTTTAACTACCCATGTATATATTTACACTATGTATCTACTGCGATGTATATTTACACTATATATTTACATAATTTATTCACACTCTATGTTGCATATTTACTGGCGATATATTATTATATATTTATACTCTGTTGTATAAATTTACCTATATACATGTTTACACTATTTCCAATATATCATAGATTAATTTTTCCTATAATATATTTAAATGACAACATTATAATCTATTCAACTTAGAGATATCATGTATTTAATTTACATCATTCTCACCTATATTTACTAGACAGTAAATTCAATTATAGACAACAAAATTAATTAGAGACCATGACATATCTGATTAAAGACAGGTTCCATTTATTTCAATTAAAAAATATATATAACGATTTCCTTTTTTGGAAATTACTTATCTGGTCTTGGGATTTGGAGGATAGTTGCAACAAACTATTTGTTTTAATGACAATTAATTAATGTGTATAGACTTATTTTGTTACGCAAGGAATTTATTGTGTCATATGAATGTCATAGTCGTCTTGTTGACATGTCGATTGGGTTATTGGGTTAGTCATCTGGTGTTTTGACAGTTAACTCGGACTCCTAACGCATTGAAGTTTTTTTGGGTTAAGGTTCCAGTTAGGTTGTTGCGCCATGATTGTTGTCATGCCTACCACCAAGTGAAAACATGATTCCTAATGAGGATATCATCATGTGCCTTGATGGATAGAGGTGAATGATAAATTTTCTAGAGTATATGCTTCTCGTTGTGGGTGTTTGTTGTTGTGGTTGTTGTTGGCGTTGCGGTTGTAACGCCTTCATGTGTTGGGTCTGGCATGCCATAGAGGTTCTAATTATTGGTCGTCGAGGCCATTGTGTCAGGATTGTGATGTCATCCTTAGCTTGTAGGCATTGTCATGTTTGTATCGGGCGGGTAGTCATTTCCTTATTTTTTATTTACGCATGTTTGCCCAGTTGCTCGATGTGCTAGTGTGTAGATTCGATGATGTTTGTTGCCTGATCTGCGTGTGTGGTGTTAGTTGTCAAGTTGTGTGGTTTCACTATTGTCATTTTTTCCTTCCTTCTCTAAATAAAATAAAAATAAAGCAAAAAAATTGCACTTTTTTCTTCTCTTGTAGTCGTAACGATTGTGGTCATCACATATGGTATTAGAGCGGGTTAAACCCGTGACTTGGGAACACTATGCCTTTCATTGATATGATATTTGATTATAATTTTTCTAATTATGTTGAATTATATTCATGCAGGTAATCATGGTTAGAGGAAGTTGCGGAGGCAGACGACAGGATGTCAGGGGAGGAGACGTGGTGCCTCCAGTAGCATCTACGCCTGAGGGGTCTAACCCCCAGGGAGACGAACAGGTTGTCGGGTAGGAGAAAATAGCAGTGGGTGATGTGGTTGGTCTGATGAGGTCCTTTCAACGGATGTCTAAGGCACTAATCAATTGTTTGGACAGAGATGGGGCCAGGGTGTTGTTAGCGCTCTGTAATTTGCCTAAGGCTACTGAGGCAATGATAGAGGTAACCTCGAACCACTTTGAGTCTTGTATCTAGCCCTCCAAGACTCAGAGAGGGATCTCTCTATTAGATTTAGCTTTGTTTTTAAGGGATGGATTTTAGGCTAGCTATAAAAGTATAGGGTTTTGGTTTTGGTTTTTAAATGGTCAGTTTGGGACAACAAAGAGGGCCATTGGGAAAATGGGGTCTGTGTTTTAAACAAGATGATTTAATCCTCATATTTGGAAAAAATCCTTTCACAGGGAAGGGTAGCAACAATATTGGATCGAATCAAGTTATGATGGCATCGATTTAAGGAAGAAAAAGGGAAGGAAAAAGCTAAGTAAATGAGCAGCTAAGAATTCCTAAGCTGGGTTCTTTAGATGAATAACATAAATATTATCACAAGCTGAGAGGCAGAGTATCTGCTGATAAATTCTGCCTCTATAACATTCCTTCTGATAATAAGAACTGAAAACAAATTGAAAGATAACAGGAAAACATATTAACAGAGAGAAACTCCACTAATATCACCACACAAGAATCCTGTAAAAGAAGCAGGCACATCACTGATAGATCATTAAAAATTACAGAGAAATTCTCTGGCTAAACACATCCCTCATCCAGCAAAGAAAAATTAAAGCTACAGGTCTAGACCTCTCACACAGGTTGACCATATCCTGCTCTGCACCAGTCGAACCCTCTCTTTGCTTTTTACTGGTCTATAAATAAGAAAACATGCTTCAGCCTTTCAAGAATCGGGCCCATAACTTTGTTTTCTGAAAATAGAAAATAGTTACACAACTTGCAAGATGTCAATTCTTTCCTCAAACAAATCGAACAGCCAATTAAAAGGAAAATAGATTTGATATCTGCTGCTCGACATCTGGAGTTTGTTGAGGTTTGCTGGCAAATCCACTCTAATGGCATTAAAATGGATAGATGTAGAATTAGTTGAATGCTGGAGGTTGTTTGAGAGCAACTTCCAGTTGGAGGATCGATGCTATTAAACAATGATGCTCTGCCACCTGTCAATGAGATGTTAAAGACCTCCTGGCTATGATCCTGTAAACGCTCAACTGTAACTCGCATGCTCTAGTGCGAACTGATATGACAGAATTAGTGTAAAACTTTGTATTTACAACTGCCAGGATATTATTAATGCAAATGTCACAGGAATCCACTGGAAGTTGTTGCTTTCTTCGAAGAAATATGATTGGACCTTTCAAATTTGAAGCTCCATGAGAATTTTGAGAAATATCCTTTCTACCAGGCTTTTGAGGAGCACTTATTCCTAAAGGATGATTGTCGAGGTTGGAAATAAGTGGAAACAATAGTTTCACAGTCCCAGGATTCATCTTCAAATCTGCACCATCATAGACCAATTTCAATTTAGAAATGGAATTGGCCTCTTCCTCTGAGGAGAACTTCAATGAGAGTAGAACCACAGAGGGCCTTGTCAGCTGCAACATGATGGAGCCAACGCACACTATTCACATTTCCATTTCTTCATTTAGCCGTCTTTCTGTTTTCTTCATATAATCACCACAAACACAACATTCAATAAACTGCTAGGACTCTATTCTGTAAAAATTGGCAGTAACATCCAAAAAAGACTTTTCAAAATCATCATGGTAAACAGAAGGACCCAGATCCATCAACATTTTGATGACGTTATGCATTAAACCTCGATCAATGATTTCTCCAGTCCGTTGTGTGTGTACAAGGTCAAGAAGGGTATTTAGCAGCCTATCACGAATATTTGGAAATTTGACGATGTGGTCTCTCCACAGATTCAGTCCAAGTTCATTGACTAGGGTCTTGTTGAAATTAGTGACAAATGTTCTATCCATATACATCAGGATATCTTGAATCATCTGCAGTGCTTTGTTATGGTCCATCCATTTCCTATTCAACTCCTCTAGAAACAAACCCCCCTGAGCAGCTTCAATCACTATTGCTATTTCCTTCAAATGCACTGAACATGGTTCTCACCAGACCTGAATAGAGCTTCTCCCCATATTTTTGGAGCACCATATTATATGCATTCCTATACAGTTCTTCAAAACTCAAACCACTGGGATTGTGATTGTAAATCTCATGTATTGCATGCTCTATAATTTTCCATATCTTCTCAAGATTGTGCTGCAAACAAGAATGGAAAACCAATTTATCGTCCTTGTTAACAGATTCGTGCAGTGCAACATCTAGATCATTAACTAGAAGGATCTCCATCTTCAGAATATTTTCTGCAGCCAGGGCCCAACACACATTAAAAGTAATGGGTATGGTAAGGTTCTTTACATAATTTCCTGCCAAAAGAATGGTACATGGTCATGAAACATATGCAACAGGATCAGGTATATGATTTTAGAACTCCACCTTCCACAATATCATTAAGCACATTAATTTCAGGAGGTGGCCAACCAAGAAGACTGTTCTGCACTACAAAAACAATGTCACTTTCAGTTCTTTCTAATGCTTGATTGAAAACGCTGATACAATCCCTCAGTGTAGCCTCTATGCATGCGTCCTCATCTACGTTACACCTTTAATTTGTTTCAACACCTGTCATAGGGTTTTAAACGTTGTGTTTATATATATATTTTGATTCTTTGTGGACAATATCCCACATTCGCATGGTGAACTGAACATTTAGTGTATAAATAAACCAATAGTTACATGCTATGTCAATGAAATGAGCCCGAGGATTGGGCTTTGGGGTTTGGAGTTGGCGCTGGATTTGACTTGTCTGTTGGTTGTCGGTGTATGAAATGGCGCTGGCTTGGGTGTAGACCCTAGGCCACTATAACTTTTGCTCAAAATTTTGTTAAAATATTTAAATTTTTATAAACACACTCAACTCTGCATAAAGGCCGAGGGGCCAAATTTGCTAAAAAGGGACAAATTTTTGGCAAACAAACCAACTTTGCATTTGCCCACCACAATAACCATTTCAAACCAATACCCAATTTTGCTAAAAAATGCACCAAAACTCGCTTTGAAGTTCACGCGCAAGCATTCATCTTATGCTTGGTCATTGTCGGGCATTTTCCGCCACCCTCGCCATGCGTCGTGAGCGAACACATATGCCTGAAATAAATAAATAGTATTTAGAACACTGATTCCCTATTATATAGGGTTCTAACAGGTGAAAACACCCCCTAAGGGTCCACCGCACGCTCTGGTTGGTACTGGTAGCATTCACCATGAACTTGAGAAGGTCAAATTTCCTGATTTCTTTGGTGCCCCGGACGGCGCAGCCATCGAGGCATGGTTGGAGAATATGGTGATGTGATTTGCACTTCGTGACTATACCTCCAACATGAAGGTTTGCATGGTGGTATTTCAACTAAAGGGGAGTGCTCTTCTATAGTGGAAGACACTCCTACCACAATCGAACATGGTCGTCGAAGACGTGTCATGGGAACTATTCAAGGAACAGTTATGAGAGAGATACCTATCAGAGGAATTCATTGAGCATCATCCCAACGAGTTCAACGCCTTGCGACAGGGCGGTCGTAAGGTGCCTGAGTAGGAGGCTTGTTTTATGGAGTTGCTTCGGTATGCTCCACACCTTAATATCGAGAAACTTAAGGTCAATAGATTCTTATTTGGCCTTAATGTCAACATACGTGAAAATTTTAGGATTTTTATGCCTCAGACCTTGCATGATGTCATCTAGAATCCCCTCATAGTAGAGGAGGAGCTTATCAGCAGCGGCCAGAGTAGGACTCCAACAAGACCAACAAGGCAAGTGTCATCTGGTGCACAACAACATTAGACACCAGCCAAACATATGCCAGGATATCGTGGCTTCCATAGAGGATCCACTTTCACTACACCTCAGCGACCAGCGCCTCATAAGTCGACACCTTACCAGGGACCACAGCATCAGTGGTAACATCGACCATAGCAGCAGCATTTTAGGCCTATTCAGCAGAATAGACTAGGATTCCAGTCCGGTGGGCCGTCAACTTCTACTTCGGGTACCAGGAGTACTGGACCAAAGAAGGGATGTTGGACTTGTGGGGAGCCACACTACCAACGCGTTTGCCCAATGGAGAGGACTAGAGGATATGGATTAGACAGACCCACTACCGTAAGAGATTTGGAAAAGGCCCATCGCATTCATGCAGCAGTGAATAACCACCAGGCATAGCACCAGTCGACTATGCTCAAGACGTCAGGTACCATCACTAACCAGACCCTTCGTATTTTGATATATCTCGGTGCTACTGAGAATTTTATTTTTGGTGCAATGCTAAAAAGGATTAAGGTAAAGGCAGTTGAACATGATGAGTTTAGATTTGTAGAGATGTATTAGGGAGCTAAAATGAAGGTTGGAGGGAAGGTTACGGGATGTACCCTTAACCTGGGAGAGTTTGTTGCCAGGGCCAACCTATACATCACAATCTTAAGATCTTATGATGTCATGATCAGTATGGACTGGTTGGAATCGCATGAGGCGATACTCAATTGTAATATGAAACGGTTGAGCTTGGTCGATGATGAGGGACAGAGATGCATGATTGTAGGACAGAACCAGGGAGTTTCCTTGAGGTTCATCTCTTCCTTGCAACTATGGAAGAGCATGCGCAAGGGATGTAAGCTTTATGTGATCCTTGCGTTAAATGAGAAGGGAGTAGTGGAAGGCCTAGAACACCTTCCTATGGAGAGAGAGTTTGCGGATGTCTTCCCAGAATAGTTACCTGGGATGTCGTCGGAGAGGGAATTGGAATTTACCATAGACCTAATACCGGGGACTGAACCAATAGCAAGAATGCCTTATCGTATGTCGACCTCGTAGTTACAGGAGTTGAGAATGAAACTAAAGGAGTTGCTAGACCTAGGGCTGATATGTCCTAGTGTGTCACCATGGGGTGCCCCTATTATTTTCATACTAAAGAAGGATGGGTCGTGGAGACTCTGCATTGACTACCATCAATTGAACAAGGCAACAATCAAGAATCAGTATTTGTTGCCAAGGATTGATGATCTATTTGATTAGATCAAGGGTGCAACGATGTTTTCAAAGATCGACTTGATATCATGGTATCACCAGCTATGGATCAAGGAGGATGACGTCCCTAAGACAGCCTTTAAGATGAGGTTCAGAAATTATGAGTTTATTGTCTTACCATTTGGACAGACAAATGCCTCAAGGGTATTTATGAGTTTGATGAACGAGGTGTTCCGCGAGTACTTTGACAAGTTCGTCCAAGTATTCATTGATGATATTTTGATTTACTCTTGGATGATAGAGGAGCATGACGAGCACTTTCTCTTGGTACTACAGTGTCTGGGAGAGAACAAATTGTATGGGAAATTGTGTAGATGCTCATTTTATCAATCGAAGATTCACTACTTAGGGCATGTCATCTCCGGTGAAGGTATCGTTGTGGATCCAACAAAGGTCGAGGTTATTATGGGATGACCTATGCTGATGAATGTCTAGGAAGTGCATAGCTTCATGGGTTTAGCAGGATACTATTGACGGTTCATCGAGGGATTTTCGAAGATATCAAATCCGATCACGGAATTGCAGAAGAAGAACAAGAAGTTTGTTTGGATCAAGAAATGTGTGAAATCATTTCGAAGTCTCAAGGAGATGTTGAAAACAACACCAATACTAAAGTTCCCTATCATGTATGCGAACTTCTTGGTATGCACTGACACATCCAAGGAAGGCTTAGGCAGAGTCTTGATGCAAGACGGTCGAGTGATCGCTTACATTTTGAGGAAGTTGAGAAGGCATGAGGAGAACTATGCGACACATGATTTGGAGTTGTTAGCTATTGTATATTCCTTGAGAGTGTGGATACACTGCCTTATTGGACGAAAATTTCAATTAAAAATGGACCATTGTGGACTATACCACATCTTTACGCAAAGCGACCTGGACACACAACAATGACGTTGGTCAGAATTGCTTAGCGAGTACGATTTCAAGATAGCTTACATAAAAGGAATAGTGAACCAAGTAGCAGATGCATTGAGTCAGAGACCACACATCTTTTCGGTGTTTCCTCTTCAGACGAATCTACATGAAAATATATTAACTTTACAACACGACGATGATTTGTACAAAGAGGTCAAGGATTTTATCAGACAAAACACAACGATGGTACCGAGATTTGAAGGATTTATGTTTGAGGACGATGAATTATTGAGATTTAAAAATTGAATTTATGTACCACCGAATGAAGAGTTGAGGGGTTTGATCCTAAAAAAGGCTCACAGAGTAGTGTATATGGCTCACCCAGGAGTCACGAAGATGAGGGTAGAACTTAAACCCTTATTCTTCTGGAAAGGAATGAAGGAAGACATAGTCAACTACATGGCCAGATGTCTAGACTGTCAACAAGTGAAGGTTGAAGATAGACATCCAGCGGGATTACTAAAGCCACACGTTATTCCATAATCGAAATGTGAGGTCATTTTGATGGATTTCATTGTTGGATTTCCACTTACGGCAAGGAGACACGACTCTATTTTTGTAGTAGTCGACACTCTGACGAAGAGTGCTCATTTTATTCATGTGTATATGATGTATTAGGCACCTGACATAGCTAGATTTTTCATCAGTGATATTGTGAGGCTGCATGGCATGCCTAAGAGTATTATATTTTATCGAGGATCGGTGTTTACTAGATGATTTTGGACTAGTTTCCAAGAGGCCTTGGGAACCCTACTTAAGTTTAGTACTGCATATCACCCTAAGACCGATGGGTAGACCGAATGAACAAACCAAGTCTTGGAAGACATGTTGTGCATGTATGTGATGGACCAATAGAAGAATTGGGAAGAATTCTTG
Organism: Picea engelmannii; assembly: GCA_009831015.1. Classification (NCBI taxonomy): domain Eukaryota; kingdom Viridiplantae; phylum Streptophyta; class Pinopsida; order Pinales; family Pinaceae; genus Picea; species Picea engelmannii. Next base: position 992,685 of record ML777401.1, on the reverse strand, counting down.
CCACTGGTAGAATTCGCTTATAACAACAGTTACTAGAGCACCATTGTTAAGAACCAAACATCAATATAGCATAGAAAAACCTCAGGAAAAGTACTCAACGCCTTGAAAAAGAGATAATTTTAGATAATAAGCCTCTTCGAGGGGGCAACCTCCTTTTACCCCACTTAAATGTTCAAGTACAAG
>ML777401.1:977943-992402 GCA_009831015.1 Picea engelmannii | reverse complement strand
GAAGTTCCCTTTTTGGGTGGCATGTTGGCCAAGTATCACTTTTGAACCTTGATTTTGAGGTGGTTCTGCTAGACAATATTGCTTCTATTGTATCTCCAAATTTTTGGCCCTTCTGGGTATGAAACTTTCTCTTATGTATTTCTATGATATTTTTTCTCTGCAATGCCACAGGTCTGATCAAAATTGGATGTGTCAAGTGGAATTTATGGTAACTTCCCCACAACTTACCGATTTTTGGCCTTTCCAGGAGATCTTACTTGTATAGTGTGCCCCGCACAAAATAATTGATATAAAATTCTAAAACTCATACCCAAAATACTACAGGCTGTCCAAGATCCAATGCAACTAGTCCAATGCAATTTGAATACTCTGGGAATAATTTATGATTGTTTTACTTGGAACACCTTCTTGAAACTAGTCAATAGGGATAGTCAGATACCCTATCTTACACAGGGTGTATCTACAAATTTACGATGAATCAGAATCTGGCCTTTTTACCCAGGATACAATACTAATTTCTGTAAATGGCCTCCAGAGTTTAGGGTCTGAAATGTTACAGAAAATCTTTTATAGCGAAAATTCCACAATGACTCATTTGAGGATGATTCCAGAACCCTATCTTGTATAGGCTGTATCTCTGAAATTATAAGGCTTCAGGAGCTGAATTTTGAACCCAACGTACCTTGATCCATCTGCTAAATATCCTCCAAGCCGTTCCTTTTGACACATTGTAGAAAAAAAGTTATAGCGAAAATTCCACGGTGTCTCAGATGCAACAGCGAAACCCCAAGACCTTGAGCTCTGATACCATATGTTAAGAACCAAACATCAATATAGCATAGAAAAACCTCAGGAAAAGTACTCAATGCCTTGAAAAAGAGATAATTTCAGATAATAAGCCTCTTTGAGGGGGCACTCTCCTTTTACCCCACTTAAATGTTCAAGTACAAGATGATTCAAAATGAAAATGTCTCCTTGGTATATATAGGAGACTAGGAGGTTTAATGGCCTAAAGCCGACATAAATAAAATAACATTACTAATATCATATGTCCCAATTATGTGGTAATGAGCCAATATTAGGGCTTAAAAACCATTAAGATGGCACCTTTCGAGTTTATTTATGGGTGACCGTGTCAGATGCCTTTGAGTTGGGACCGACTTGAGGATAGGGTCCTGGTGGGACTAGAAGTGATCCAAGAAATGGAATATCAAATGAAAACAATAAGACAAAGGATCAAAGAAGCCCAGTAATGGAAGAATATTTATGTTGATGCACGTTGTGTCGATCATCGTTACGAAGTTGGCGATCGAGTCTTCTTGCGGGTAAAATTGCATAAGAGTTCAATCAAGTTTGGAAAGGGAGATAAACTCTCTCCTAGGTTCATGGGACCCTTCTATATTGTGGAGAGGAAGGGGCCCGTAGCCTATCGACTAGTCTTTCCTGATTCTTTGAGGCATATGCACGATGTTTTTTGCGTATCTATTTTGAGACATTATATTAGTGATCCTACACATGTTATTGACATGAGTTCCTTCCAGGTATCGGATGAGGGGGCACTCATGGCTGAGCCAATCCACATCTTGGATCATAGCATTCGATAGCTACAACGTCGAACAATAGATCAGGTCAAGGTCTAGTGGGACAACTATAGTCTGCACTCGACGACCTGGGAGGACGCATATGATATGCGCCAACAGTTTTCATTTTTGTTTGATATATAGAATTATGATACTGTGATACACATTATTTCGGCACTTATATACTGTGAAACTTCGAGATGAATTTTAGACCAAGAGGGGGTGTATGTAACATCACGCTCTTGCACACACTAAGCGAACTTATTCTTTGAGGACACTTGCTTGCAAGTGATCTGGATTACTATACTATTGGTCGTTTGATTATGATTATGAGTCATTATGGATGTGATTATATGTTATTTTGTGTATTTACATAGACAGGTGCTATTGACTGGGTTCTCCTAAGTGTGTAGGACTTTGGACCTCGAGGATGCAAAGGCATCGATGAAACCCCTTGGACTCTAGATCGAGTCAGGGAGTGAACTATTGGGGTTTATTGTTGTAGATATGACATATGTATGTCTGATTATATGTTATGATAATTGATTATTATTTCTGACATGATTTGTTGATGATGCAGGCTGGCGATAGCTTGCCGATCAAACTCACATGTGGAGTGAAAACTAGAGACATTGCGGGAGAGGTGTGGACAACAGCCCTGCCATAGCCTACTATCACTCCTGCCATGGCTCGAACTGTAGGTTAACAATTACTAGTTTGAGAAGACCCACGATGTCATGAGGGAAGACTGCAACAGTCGCTAACAATGATTCTAAGGGGTGTGCAATAAGGTAGGGGCCTTATTCCTTAGAGGCCCTTAGTCTCCCACAAGATCCCCTGGCGGAGTATTGACTCCAGGGGTTTTTGATGTCTACCAAGTCAGTCAAGAGGTCAGTGGCACTCTTGGAGCAGTACGTAGTGCGTCCTGAAGGGCACGTCGTGCAAGGAAAATGGGAAAAGGCAAGTGGCACCCTTAGAGCATGTAGTGCATCCTGAAGGGCACGTCATGCAAGGAAAATAGAAAAAGGTGAGTGGAACCCTTGGATCACCTAGTGCATCCTCAAGGGCACACCGTGATTTCAACAGGTAAGTGAATAAACCTAGTCGGCCTTAAAATGAATGACATGATAAGTAAGATTTAAAAACAATTTCCCTAATAAAAATGTTGCACAACCTAGGAAATTAAAATCTAGGTCTAAGTGATACTTGTGGTAAAAAAATAATAATAATCATAATTACACATGTAACGAGAAGGGGGTAATAAATTCAATTAAATTATTAAAATCAAATTACCTTGGGGGATTAATTTAAAAAAAAAAGGAAATGATTGTTTTTCTACATATGTTAATTAAACTTTATTAATTAAAAAGAGAAAGAGGTGGTTTTTCTACACTTGCTAATTTGAGTTTTAGATAAAAAGGGAAAAGAGGGAAACTTAAAAGAAATAGGAAACTAAGGGAGAAAGGGGAAACATAGAGAAAAAGGGAAACGTAAGGAAAAAGAAGAATGACTAACTTAGTAAGGAATCATGCCTTTAAGAACTTTCTAAATATGAACTCAACTAGGAATTTAGTAAGGGCGTAAGGCATTTAAAATGTGTAAGGGAATATGGGGACACCAGGAGCGATTTTACGAATGATTTTAGGTGGGTGAGGGAAATAGGAATAATTAAATAATTAATGAAATTAAATTTTGGTGCAACTAGGGGGATGGGTGACATGTGTACGGGGGAGGTTTTTCTGAATTAATTTAATGAAAAATAAATTAAATTGGAATTTGGGAAAGATATCACTTAGAAACTCTATAAAAAGGATGGAGGAGGAGGACCATAGATCAGATTTTTTATGCGTAACATTACGCTGCAGAATTTTTGTCTTGACTGGCTTATCTTGTGGGAGTTGGGATACCCAGCTCGGGTAACGAGTGGTAGCTCAACCTTGTGAGGCAAGATGGTTGCTAGTTGTTCTTTGGTTTAGTGTGAGTGGCCCCTTTGCAACTCGAGGGGCTCAGGGGGAAGAATACTACCCCTAGCATTGGCTGCAAGGTACCGATGAAGTCTCATCGGTCGGCAAGAGGGAGCTAGATGGAGCGATCCATTGGGAACCCTCTTGACTATTTGATCATGGAGACACGTGTATCATGACGAAGAGAACATGGGGGTCCATGTGTCGAGTGGTGACGTTGTCAGGTGTGGAGACCTCATGACATGGGTAGGGGATGGTGGTGGCCTAAGGCAGGTGCCACGTATTCTTACCAGATTGTTTTGGGATGACAAATGTCCCTTTAGGAGTGGCCCAATAATGGGACCCATAAGACCCTTTGAGTGGAAGTTACAAGTCGTAGGTCTTTGGAGTTACGCAGACACCCTAGGACCATTAGATCTATTTTGAAGTCAGCCCGACATTGACCGCTTCGGGAGAGTAAGGGTGTTGTAACGCCAAAATCCCCAAAGGTCAAAGTTACGAAGTAATGAGGACCGTCGATCCTCATATCCTTCGGGATCTCTTTCAATCGTTGATATATAGGAGACACATGGTGCCATATCCTTTAGTTCGGAGACTGGGCCCTCCGGGGAATTTGAGGTGTGATGTGTCGATAAGCTATGAAGCCCAAAGTAACGACAGTCATCGATTCATAGACGCTTCGGGGCTTTTCCTCACCGTCATATATAGGTTGTGGTCATCCTGACGTTGACCTACTTCGAGAGAAAGGATATGTCTATATCATGAAACCCTTGAACGTCAAAGTTATGAAGTAGACAAGACCATTGATCCAAGGGTAGGTTGACTAACCTTGGTCGTGATATCAAAGGGCATAAAGGATGATCAGTCTAGAGTGGTGTGAAGTAGTGATGTGGACCCAAGTTGGATTTGCCATGTGTCACTCAGATTTGTGCGTATCAGATACCTTATAGACCCATGGCAACGTGACACATGTCATCCCCTGGCCCTTACACATTTCAATCCCTGGTACGCGTCGTTTAGCCAAAGTGATTGGTAGAGTTGTTGGGTATGTGTTATGTTCTTTGCATGTGTGTATGTGGGCACGTCAGATTCGACAACTGCGTCTGCGTTTTTTGCTATTTTTAGCGGTTTAATAAAAATAGTCTCAGTTTTAGGGATTAGGGCTTTGGTATCTATGGAATACCTAAAAACATTGTATATATTGTATAGTGAATGGTGAAATTTGATATAATGAATATAAGAAAGGTTTTCCCGGTTGAGGGTTTCCGGTATAAATCTCTATGTACTATGTGAATGAGTCATTGATTAAATTATGTTTTGTTTAGGAATCTATATGCATTGTTTTAATACACAGGTTTAAAACTTACATGTGGTATCAGAGCTCTTTTTGGCTTTAGAGGGACGCCTTTGTTGCTAAGGGTTTGGATCGGTCTTGATAGATCAAGTTTATCTTGGGTCTGTGATAAACCTGGGTTTAGTGGGAGATTTTGTAGTGGATAGTCGAGTATAGAAAGAGGAATGGTGAGCTCATCTAGAATTGAGATAGAGAAGTTCAATGGTAAAAACTTTGAGCTATGGAAGCTCAAGATGGAGGACCTTCTTGTAGACAAAGAACAATGGATCGTTGTGGATCCTGGTACACAACCTACTGGTACACCATCTACTAGCACACAGGCTACTGGTACACAACCTGCTAGTGCAAAATCTACTAGTACACCACCTATTGGTATGTCGAAGGAAGATTGGGAGAAGTTGGACAGAAGAGAAAGGATTACTATTCGACTCTGCCTGGCAAATTCAATGTTGTTGAATGTCTCGAGAGAATCTACAACCAAGGAAATATGGGACAAGTTGGGGAATTTGTATCAATCAAAGTCCCTAGTAAACAAGTTGTTTCTTTGAAAGAAGTTGTATCATCTTAGGATGGAAGATGGAGATTCTGTGACAGAACATCTAAATGCCTTTAATACTCTGGTAAGTCAACTTGGTGAAAAAACATGGATGGTCATAGCACATATGCTTTATTTATAAGAGGGCATACCCAAGACAGGAATCCTAGTAAGCCTTCAGGGTGGAGATCTAAATCTATAGGTAGATCTAAGTCTCCAGGAAAATCTTTGAGGAAATGTTGGAAGTGTGGTAAAACATGGCATTATAAGAAAGATTGCAAGTCTAAGAAGGTTGAAAAACCAAAGGGATCTGATAGTACCTCTTCCACAGAGGCAAAAACCTCCATTGAAGAAGGAGATGATGTTTACCTGGCATCTACAAGTACACATGCAAATTGTGATGTATGGTTGATAGACTCTGGTGTGTCATACCATATGACTCCTCACAGGGAGTGGTTCTCTGAATATGAAAAATATGATGGTGGTGATGTATTCCTAGGAGATGACTCGACAGCCAAAATCATGGGACGTGGAAGGATTAAGTTGTTGCTAAAAGATGGAAGGATTAAAACTCTCCCTGGGGTTCTACACATTCCAAAACTTGTCAAGAGCCTAATATATGTAAGCAATTTGGATGATACAGGAGTGGATACTATATTTGGAAAGAACACTTGCAAGATGGTACAAGGAGAAATGGTGTTGATGAGGGGAGTTCAGTGTGGAAATATATACAAGTTGTTGGGAAGCACTTATACTAATGGGTGTAATAGTTACGTTATCCCTGAGTAGAGAAATGAAGGAGACAAGACCAATACTGTCCCAAAAAAGAAGACCATGATGTGGCATATTGGAGAAAAGGTCCTTCGAACACTACACGGTAAAGGTATGGTTGAAGGTATGTCTAATTGCACTCTGGATTTTGATTTATGTGAACATTGCATATATGGTAAACAGAATCGAGTAAGATTTCCATCTGGTGCTACAAGAGCAAAGGGGATCTTAGAGTTGATACACAGTGATGTGTTTGGACCCGTTCCTGTTCCATCCCTAGATAAATATGTGTATTATTTTTCATTCATAGATTATTTTTCAAGGAACACATGGATTTATTTTCTTAGAAATAAATCTGAGGTATTTGATAAATTTAAAGAGTTTAAGGCTCTAGTAGAAAATCAGATAGAGAAGAAAATAAAGGTATTGAGAACAGATAATGGTGGAGAATTATGTGGAAATGAATTCGAAGAATTTTGTAAGAAGTGTGGTATAGAAAGGCAGACGACTACTCCATACACTCCTCAGCAGAATGGAGTTGCAGAAAGGATGAACATGAAACTGATGGAAAAAGCAAGGAGCATGCTCAGTGATGTCGGGTTAGGATAAGAATTCTAGGCAGAGGTAGTGGGTACAACATGTTACCTGGTCAATCGATCACCTTCATCAATGTTGGATGATAAAACTCCACACGAGGTATGGTCTGGAAAGAAACCCTCTCTTCAACATATTAGAGTGTTTGGTTGTGATGCTTATGTACATGCTCCAAAGGAAAATATATAAGTAAGATGGATAAAAAGGATGAAAAGTGTATCTTTATTGGTTATAAAGATGGTGTGAAAGGTTATAAGCTTTGGAACCTAGAAACCAAGAAAAATGTTTACAGTCAAGATGTTGTTTTCAGAGAGGTAAAAGATGTTTCCAAATAGGAATTCCTACCAATGCAAGACGAATCTGAGAAAATAGAGCTTGTGTTGGATGATGCAAAATCTGAATCATCTGAAGAAGAGGAAGCAACAGAAGAAGAAGAACCTCATACCCTAGTATTGAGAAGACTAGTGAGAGATAGAAGGAAACTAGAAAGGTATAGTCCACCTGATTTTTGTTCCAATTTTGCTTTATCTATTACTAATGATGATCCCAGAACTGTCAGGGAAGCAATGAATTTAGAGGATAGTAAACTCTAGAAGAAGGCCATGGTTGAATAAATGGATGCCTTGGATAAGAATGAGGCATGGGATATAGTTGAGTTGCCAGCTGGAAGAAAATCGGTTGGTAGAAAATGGTTGTTCAAGAAGAAGTTTAATGCACAAGGTAAAGTGGAGAAATACAAAGCTCGGTTAGTAGCAAAAGGTTATTCCCAGGTAGAGGGAATTGACTTTGGTGAGATTTTTTCTCCTTTTGCTAATTTAACTTCTATTAGATTTATTTTATCTATTGCTGATGCTTTTGATCTTGAAGTGGAACAGATGGACGTGAAGATAGCATTCCTACATGGGGATCTGGAAGAAGAAATCTACATGAAGCAGCCAAAAGGATTTGTAGTGAAGGGAAAGAAAGAGTTGGTTTGTAAGCTAAAGAAGACACTATATGGTCCGAAGAAATCACCTAGGATGTGGTACCAAAATTTTGACACATACATCCTTGGATTGGGATTTGTAAGAAGCAGAGTTGATCACTGTGTATATTCCAAGCAGGTTGGTAATCACTTCATTTATGTAGTGTTGTATGTTGATGACATGTTGTTGGTAGGAAATAACATGGATGTTATCAAGGAGGTGAAATCACAACTATCCTCCAAATTTGACATGAAGGATCTCGGTGCTTCTAACTTCATTCTGGGAATGGAGATTAAAAGAGATCGTGCAAACAGGAAACTTTGGTTGAATCAGAGAAATTATATTGAGAAAATATTGTAGAGGTTTAATATGCATGGAAGTAAACCGGTCAAGGTTCCTATTCCTTTAGGTGTAATGTTATCTGTAGATCAGTGTCCCAATATAAAATATTCTAAGTTGCAAAGTTGGAAAAAACCTTCTTGTTCTGGTGTTGGACTTTCATCAAACACTTTGCATGCTTCTGTATTTGACTGTTGTAGATGAATTTTAAATGGACAACGATATGTTTCTTTGTTTTGCTTGCTGGTTTGTTGGTTTTCTAACCCCTTATACCTCCCTAGGGAAGTGCCAAGTGTATTATTTCGACATTAAGCCAAACACATAAAAATAATGGTAAAAACAGTCACATTTAAATGAGCACATTAACTAAACTCTGGTTGATTTTATTGAATAACAAGGATGAACTAAAGACAATCAAAATGAAGCGGAAATACCTCTCAAATATGAAGAGGATGACTGATGTATGAAACTTGGAACTTCAAATCACACACAGCCATGGGAAAATGTCCAAAACTGCCCACACGTGCTGATAAAAAGAGGAACATCCATGTAATTCTTGCACTGTTGTCTGATTGGAATGGTTCTAGTAGTCCCAACTCAGCGATATGCCTCTCACCATGCAATGGACAACCAACTAATAGAGGTCGGCCAGAAGCAGCCTCACCCTTTCCATTCCACGCAGCACCAAGCAGAACACGCAACTCCTGGGAAAGAGAGACACGGACAACAAAGGAAACACGCAGCTCTAGGAATGTTGACCAACAGGGATCACAAACGAAGGATCACGCCTAGAAAAGTGACTACATCTTGGGAGGTGAAGGATTCAACCATAATGGAAAACGCATAGCAAATAAATGAAGAGTGCACCCAGCTCAAAGGAAACACCCAACCCTTCACACGTGCCAAAGAAAATTGCCCTCTCTTCCCAAATCTGAAGATGAAGTTCTTCTTTAGTGAATCTTCTTGAATCACAATACCAATACCTGCAAATGAAAAACCAGAATGGCTTCTCCAATCTCACGGCTAGGGCAGATAGTTTCACTGCCGAATTTGAGCACCGAAATGGGTTTCCAGCTGAAACCCTCGCTAGCTCTCCGAGCTATTCTCCAAAACTCAATTTTCTAAATGAATAATCAATCATGACTTTTCGAACCCTCACCCGTCCTTTTACTCTTCCACTTTTCTTTTTCTCCATTAATATATTCATTTAATTAATATTTGGAGAGAAATACCCTCAAAGAGGGGTTTAATATTAATAAACTCACTTTTCCTAAGTTTTCACTTTATAATTTGAAAGTGACTTTACCAATATCATTTCCCTAACTCATCCGTCTAATGGTTTACGCGAAACTGTGTAAACCACCATGATATTCTGACTGCCTAGGAAAAATGGGACATTACAGTCCTCCATGCCCAAATTTGTTTGTCCTCAAGAAACTTCAAACCTACAAACTGTAACACCTACTCATTTTCCCAAGTAGCATCCTCCATAGGTAGATCCTTCCATTTCACCAAAAACTCCCTGACCACCCTGTTACGGAGCTTCCTCTCTCGTACCTGTAAAATATCTTCGAGGCTTGTGGCCAACCGTCCCTCATCATCCAAAGGGGGTAACTCATGTGAGGAAACCACCTGTTGTCCTATTACCTGCTTAAGGCATAATACATGAAATGCGTTATGAATCTTTCTCCCCTCAGGTAGCTCTAATTCATATGCAACCTGCCCCACCTTCCGAATTATCCTGTAGGGCCCATAGTAGTGAGGTTTGAGCTTCTCGGCCCCCTTCTATTTCAATGAAGATTTTCGGTATGGCTGTAGTCACAGAAACACTAAATCTCCCACCTTGAATGAGTGCTCAGTCCTGTTCCTGTCCGCATACATCTTCTACTAATTCTGGGCCACCCTCATGTTCTCCTTCAATGCTCTCATAATATCCTGGTTGTCTTGTATCCAATCTCTAGCCTTTGATGCCCTACTATCACCGAACACAACGTCTGCAAAAGTCATGGCCTCATAGCCATGGAGTGCCCGAAAAGGGGTCATGCCAATGGACATGTGATGAGTGGTGTTGTAACAGTACTCCCCCAGGTGTAACCACTTCACCCAAGCTCTCTGCTGCCCAGAAATGTAATTTCGCAAATAACCTTCCACCCATTTGTTCACGATCTATGTATGTCCATCAGTTTATGGGTGGTAACTAGTGCTCGGTGTCATCTCGGTACCTACCAACCTGAAAATATCCTACCAGAAACCTCCCATGAATCTATTGTCTCTATCACTGACGATGGTTTTGGGCAACCCATGCAAACGGAAAATCTCCCTGAAGAATAGCTCAGCCACCTGTGCTGCTGAGTAGTCTAAAGCAATAGCAAAGAAGTGGGAAAACTTGGTGATTCTATCCACCATGACATAAATGCAATCCTTCCCCTGCACCCTGGGTAACCTGGCGATGAAATCCATGGAGATGCTTTCCCATTTCTGATCTGGAATGGGCAATGGTTGTAATAATCCGACCGGATGGGTGTGCTCCACCTTGTTCCACTGGCAAACTCCGCACTCCTGAACGTGCTTCAGTATGTCTCCCTTGAGGTTCTTCCAAGTGAACCTCTCTCGAACCTTCCTGTAAGTCTTCAAGAACCCCTGGTGTCCTGCTAACGGTGAGTCATGGGATGCCTGCATGATCTTCTGCCTAATGTGTGAACCTGGAACCAAATAAATTTGGTCTTTGTAGTAGATGACATCATCCACCACTTTGTACCTGTCATATGTAACCTATCCATCCAAAACCTCGCAAGCGAACTTGTTCTTGGAATACTCTACCAGTAGAAGACTCTTCCAGTCTTTCAATATGTCCATCAAAGATAGAGTAGGGAGCATCCTAGAAAGAGCATCGGCTACCACATTGTTCTTCCCCTTCACATACTCAATCTCAAAGTCATAGGCCTAGATATTGCTCACCCACTTATGTTGTTTGTCATTCAGTTCCTTCTACTCCAAGAAGAATCGAAGGTTGTTGTGATCCGTCTTGACCTTGAACCTGTTGCCCACTAGGTAGTGCCTAAATTTGGACAATGCATGCATGATGGCTAACATCTCTTTGTCATAAATGGGGTAGAGCTTCTCGTAATATCTAAGCTTTCGACTCTCGAAAGCTATGGGATGATTCTCTTGCATAAGCACGGCTCCAATACCTACTCCTGATGCATCACACTTCAACACGAAGGGTTGGGTAAAGTCTAGAAAAGCTAAGACCGAGCACGAACTCATGATGTCCTTCATCTTGTCGAAGATCCCCTGTGCCTCATCTGTCCACTCAAAGGCCCCCTTCTTGGTCAAATCTGTCAGTGGGGCTGTCAATTGAGAGAAACATTTCGCATACCTCCGATAGTAAGTGCATAAGCCCATGAAGCTCTTTAACTCTGTAGTGTTCCTTGGAGGAGGCCAATCACGAATTGCTTGGATCTTGTCCCAGTGCATCTGCACTCCCTGATCTCCAATCACATGCCCCAAATAGAGAATCTCTGTCAACCCAAATTCACATTTGGACAACTTCGCATACAACTCTTGTTTGTCCAATATGCCCATCACCTCATCTAGATGTTGGAGGTGTTCCTCCCAAGTGCGGTTGTAGACCAAAATGTCATCGAAAAATACCAACAAATACTTCTTGAGCTGCTTGCTAAACGTGTGGTTCATACAGGACTGGAATGTGGTCGGGGCGTTGGTTAGCCCAAAAGGCATCAAAAAGAACTCGTAGTGCCCATAGTGGCACCTGAAGGCTTTCTTATATTCATCCCCCTCTCGCATCCTGATCTGATGATAGCCAGACCATAGATCAATCTTTGAAAAGTATTTGGCCCCTCTCAACTCATCAATCCGGGGTATAGGGTACTTGTTCTTGATGGTCCTTTTGTTGAGGGCTCGGTAATCAATGCACATTCTGAGGGTCCCATCCTTCTTCTTTACCAACACTACAAAAGAAGCGAAGGGACTCGAACTCGGTCTAATGTGACCCATCGCTAGTAGCTCCTTGATGGTCTTTTCTATCTCATCCTTATAGGCCTTAGGGTGCCTATACAAAGTGGTAATCACTGCTCTCGTACCCTCCTCTAACTTGATGATGTGCTCAAATCCCCTGTCTGGAGGCCTACCTGGAGGTATATCACCAAATAACTTCTGGTACTTCTTAAGCAAGGCCTTTATCTCTCTCATAAAATTGGGCTTCCCGCCCTTAGGATTCTGCACTAAAATCTAAAACTCTGCAACCCATGCAATGTCATCCTACCTCATTACTGCCTCCATTTTCTTTGCGGTCACTACCTTGGGAGGATAAGTATTCATGCCCCTCAAAACCACTCTCTTACCATCCTGCCCTTGGAACTCCATGTCCATAGTCTGGTAGTTCGTGGAGTATTTCCCTATGGAGTATAACCACTGAACTCCCAACACCACATTGGTGTCAGGCACCTTCACCACGAAGAAGTCATCGATAATCGTGTAGTTCCCTAGGCTTAATGTCATTTGTGGAATGTACCTGGTGTAGTTTAGGGTGTTTTCCCCCGGTATGATCACTGAAAATCCCTCAAAGGCTTCGGTGGTAATGCCCTTCCACTCTACCAATGAAGCATCGATAAAACTGTAGGATGCCCCACCATCCACCAACACTGTCACTCTGTGTCCCTGTACTCCTCCCCTCATCCTGAAGGTATGAAACCTGGGGATCCATGAGAGTGATGCTATAGTCCCCTGGTTCTCCATGGATGCCTGCTCTGCCTCTGCCATCGGTGGGTCCTCCTCCTATCCCTGTTCTCCTACCTCCTCATCCTCCCTGCTATCTGAGAACACCTCTATGTAGTGTGCTTTGGCCTTGCCTGCACACCTGTGACCTAGTACCCATGGTTCCTGGCAACTGAAACACAACTTCTTCCTCCTCAGATCCTGCCTGGTAGCATCATCCATCCTATTCCTGTTAAGCCCTAATATTGGCTCATTACCCCTTAATTGGGGCATGTTATATTAGTAATGTTATTTTATTTATGTTGGCTTTAGGCCATTAGTTGTAATTATACCTCCTAGTCTCCTATATATACCAAGGAGACATTTTCATTTTGAATCATCTTGTACTTGAACATTTAAGCGGGGTAAAAGGAGGTTACCCCCTTGAAGAGGCTTATTATCTGAAATTATCTTTTTTTCAAGGTGTTGCATACTTTTCTTGAGGTTTTTCTATGCTATATTGATGTTTGGTTCTTAACATATGGTATCAAAGCTCAAGGTCTTGGGGTTTCGCTGCTACATCTGAGACACCGTGGAATTTTTCCTATAACTTGTTTTATAAAATGTTTCAGAAGGAACGGCTTGAAGGATATTTAGTAGACGAATCAAGGTACGTCGGGTTCAAAATTCATCTCCTGAGGCCTTATACTTTTGGAGATACAACCTGTAATCATCCTGAAATGAGTCATTGCAGTATTTCGCTATAAAATAATTTCTGTAACGTTTCAGACCCTAAACTCTGGAGGAAATTTACATAAATTAGTAAGGTATCTTTGGTAAAAATCTCAGCTTCTGGGTCATCTTAAATTTGTAGATACACCTTGTGTAAGATAGGGTATCTGACTAGTCCTATTGACTAGTCTCAAGAAGGTGTTCCAGGTAAAACAATCATAAATTCTTGATAGAGTATCCAAATTGAGTGGGATTGGTTGCATTGGATCGTGGACAGTTTGTAGTATTTTGGGTGCGAGTTTTAGAACTTTATATCAATTAGTTTGTGTGGGGCATGCTATACAAGTGATATATCCTGGAAAGACCAAACATCGGCAAGTTGTGAGGAAGTTACTATAAATTCCACTTGGCACATCCAATTTTGATCAGACCTATGGCATTGCAGAGAAGAAATATAAGAGAACTACCTAAAATAAATTTTCATACCCAGAAGGGCCGAAACGTGGGAGATAGAACAGAATAAATATTGTCTAGCAGAATCGCCTCAAAATCAAGATTCAAAAGTGATATTTGGCCAACATGCCACCAAAAAAGGGACCTTCTACACCAAATAAGCCTCCAGAAAATCCTAATTGGACTCTTGATGAAGGTGAAGAAATGCGTAGGGATATAAATGAACTACAAAAGAAGATGGATTCAATGGAAGCTCAGTTGGATACTAAGATGGATTCAATGAAAGATCAGTTGGATACTAAGATGGAAGCTAAGTTGGATACTAAGATGGATTCAATGGAAGCTAAGTTGGATACTAAGATGGATGGATTAAAAGGGGAGATCATGGAAGTATTGAGAAATTTCGTAACAGAGAAGACACCCAAAAGTGAAAATGCATCTCATGAAATTCATGAT
>ML777401.1:953935-974104 GCA_009831015.1 Picea engelmannii | reverse complement strand
GTACTATGGCATACAAATTGGAGTTGCCTGCATCTTCATGAGTACACCCAGTTTTCCATGTTTCATGCTTAAAGAAGGTTATAGGTGACAAGATCCCAGTTCAAACTATATTTCCAGAACTTGACGAGGAAGGAAAAATCATAGTGGATCCTGAAGCCATCATTGACACAAGAATTCACCAGCTGAGGAATAGATCCATTTCTGAGTATCTCATTAAATGGAGGAAACTACCAGCGAAAGATTCCACTTGGGAAGATGAGTCTTTTATACAAAAGCATCCAGAGTTACTCAAGTGTTTTGGACGACACTTGTATCAAGGGGAGGGACATGTTAAGCCCTAATATTGGCTCATTACCCCTTAATTGGGGCATGTTATATTAGTAATGTTATTTTATTTATGTCGTCTTTATGCCATTAGTTGTAACTATACCTCCTAGTCTCCTATATATACCAAGGAGACATTTTCATTTTGAATCATCTTGTACTTGAACATTTAAGTGGGGTAAAAGGAGGTTCCCCCTCGAAGAGGCTTATTATCTGAAATTATCTCTTTTTCAAGGCGTTGAGTACTTTTCCTGAGGTTTTTCTATGCTATATTGATGTTTGGTTCTTAACAGTTCCTTCCTATCCAATCCCTCTGTGGCTTTCATGCCCAGTCTCTCTATTGCTGTCCTGCACCATCCCTCTGTGGTGGTCCCCTGTCATTGAACTTCGTGGGGAAGCTCGGTCTCGAGGTGAAATTGGGCTTGGGTACTGACTCCTGTAGGTCTCTAGCCCTGCTAACTGCATCTTGTAGCGAAGTAGGATTGTAAGACTTCACCCATCCTCGAAGTGGATCGGTTAGCCCCTCTGTGAACAACATCACCAATCGGGCCTCGAAGATATCAGTGACCATCACTGATATCCTCTGGAAATCTGATATAAAATCCTTTGCCGAACTAGTTTGTTTCAACTGTGCCAAGTCTCTGAAAGACAACTCGGGATCTCTCCTATCAAATCTGTGTACTAGTCTCCCTGTAAAATCAACATAGGTGACAATATGGGCATGTCTCAGAGTGGACATCCCGTGGTACCACCAGTCATGTGCCTCACCCTCCAAGTGCAGGGTTGCCAACTTAATGGCATCTGTCTCCGCCATGGGGTTCAGCTGGAAGTAGGTGTCGAGCTTCTGCACCCAAGCTCGTGTAGTGCACTTCGACGTCCCATAGAAGTATGGTAAAGTGAGCTTGCCCACCGTGCGTTGTAACTCGTAGTTCTGCGTGGGACCCCTGTTGAAGAACCTCGACCTGTTTCTCCCCTTGAAGCTATAAAACTCGACAAAAGTCATAACTTCTCTCAATTCTGCATCCATGGCCTTATACTCCTGGAAATAGGCTGCTAACGGCTCGTCTTGCTCTACCTGCCCTCCTGTACTTGTCTCCGGTGGTCCTAATAACTTCAGCATGATAGAACTAGGAATCTCACTGTAGTTGTGAGGGCGGTTATGAGGGTTGGTCCTGGAAGTGATCACCTCAATATGAGGTATGTGCGTGTTTCTCCCTTCTTCCATATGCCCTCTGTTGTTGCTCTCTTTTCTTCACCATGCTTACTCCCTAGAGAATAACCTGTGACTCTGCCCATGAACTCTCAGGTCTCTCTCTAGCCCTCTGCAATATCCTATAAGGCTTTTATAAGCCCTTTGATCAAACAGTCCTCTTTGTTCTCTGTCAGACTAGCATTTTCATTTTTCCCTAGAGTGTCCTCCATTTCTTCTCTTCTGCCCTCTAAGCTCCTATACCTTCTGCACCTATAAGTGATTTTTTGCTGCCCTTCCTCAGTCATCAATGCCTCCCATATCTAGTGAGGATCATGCTCTGATACCACTAAAATATTCTAAGTTGCAAAGTTGGAAAAAACCTTCTTGTTCTGGTGTTGGACTTTCGTCAAACACTTTGCATGCTTCTGTATTTGACTGTTGTAGATGAATTTTAAATGGACAGCGATATGTTTCTTTGTTTTTCTTGCTGGTTTGTTAGTTTTCTAACCCCTTATACCTCCCTCGGGAAGTTCCAAGTGTATTATTTCGACATTAAGCCAAACCCATAAAAATAATGGTAAAAAAATCACATTTAAATGAGCACATTAACTAAACTCTGGCTGATTTTATTGAATAATAAGGCTGAACTAAAGACAATCAAAATGAAGCAAAAATAACTCTCAAAGATGAAGAGGATGACTGATGTATGAAACTTGGAACCTCAAATCACACACAACCATGAGAAAATTTCCAAAACTACCCACACGTGCTGATAAAAAGAGGAAGATCCATGTAATTCTTGCATTGTCGTCTGATTGGAATGGTTCTAGCAGTCCCAACTCAGCAATATGACTCTCACCATGCAATGGATAGCCATCTAATATAGGTCGAACAATAGCAGCCTCACCCTTGCCATTCCACGCAACACCAAGCGGAACACGCAGCTCTTGGGAAAGAGAGACACGGCCAGCAAAGGGAACACGCAGCTCCAGGAATGTTGACCAACAGGGATCATAAACGAAGGACCATGCCCAGGAAAGTGACCATGTCTTGGGAGGTGAAGGATTCAGCCTTAATGGAAAACGCATAGAAAATAAATGAAGAGTGCGCCCAGCTCAAAGGAAACTCCCAACCCTTCACACGTGCCAAAGAAAATCGCCCTCTCTTCCCAAATTTGAAGATGAAGCTCTTCTCTGATGAATCTTCTCGAATCACAATACCAATACCTACAAATGAAAAACCAGAGTGTCTTCTCCAATCTCACGGCTAGGGCAGATAGTTTCACTGCCGAATCCGAGCACCGAAATGGGTTTCCATCTGAAACGCTCGTTAGCTCTCCGAGCTCTTCTCCAAAACTCAATTTTCTAAATGAATAGTCAATCATGACTTTTCCAACCCTCACCCATCCTTTTACTCTTCCACTTTTCTTTTTCTCCATTAATATATTCATTTAATTAATATTTGGAGAGAAATACCCTCAAACAGGGGTTTAATATTAATAAACTCACTTTTCCTAAGTTTTCATTTTATAATTCGAAAGTGACTTTACCAATATCATTTCCCTAACTCATCCATCTAATGGTTTACGGGAAACTGTGTAAACCACCATGGTATTCTGACTGCCTAGGAAAAATGGGACATTACACAATACACATAAAGAAGAAGAGGACATGTCCCATGTTCCATATGTTAGTGCAGTTGGCAATTTGATGTATGCAATGGTCTATACTAGACCGAACATTGCACATGCAGTGGGAGTTTTGAGTAGGTATATGTCAAAACTAGGGAAATATCATTGGACAACAGTAAAGAGTGTCTTCAGGTATTTGAGTGGCACTACCAATTATGGATTGTGCTACCAACGAAGACCAAGATTGGACAAAGTGGTGGACATACATGTATTTGTTGATGCAGACTGGGCTGGAGATCTGGATCACAGAAGATCTACAAGTGGGTATGTGTTTAACGTATTTGGAGGAGAAATCAGTTGGATGAGCAAAAGACAGGTTGTAGTGGCACTCTCAACTACAGAAGTTGAATACATGGCAACCACTCATGCAAGCAAGGAAGTAGTATGGTTACAAAGATTATGTTCAAGTATTGGGTTGGTACAACAAGCAGCGAGATTAGATTGTGGTAGTCAGAGTGCAATCTTCCTAGCAAAGAACCCAATTTATCATTTTAAGACAAAGCATATTGATGTTTAGTATCACTTTGTGAGAGACATGGTTGAGGAAAAGAAAGTGTTGTTGGAAAAGGTTGACACTTTGAAGAATGTTGCAGATTCATTGACAAAGTCTGTAAGCATAGAAAAGTTCTCCTGGTGTAGAGTAACAATCAGCATTGTTGCCCTAGATTGTTGACTATATAATATTGGGACCCCTAGATGCAAAGAAAACAACAAGTGGGAGAATTTTGGGTATGTGTTATATTCTTTGCATGTGTGTGTGTGTGGGAGCGTCAGATTCAACAACTGCATCTGACGATCCCTCATAGTAGCGCTATGTTTGTGTCATGTGTGTCGGGCGCTTTCCTAGGGGGGTCCCAGGGGGGGGGCAGGTATTCCCCCCCTGGTTACGCATAGCGTTTGGCACTAGGCATAGCCCGGGCCCGACAGGGTTTAAGGTAGCACTCCGAAAAAAAAATTGGGCGGTTTTTGCTATTTTTAGCAGATTTTGCTATTTTTAGCGGTTTACTAAAAATAAACCCGGTTTTAGGGATTAGGGTTTTGGTATCTACAAAATACCTAAAAACATTGTATATATTGTATAGTGATTGGTGAAATTTGATATAATGAATATAAGAAAGGTTTTCTCGTTTGAGGGTTTCCGGTATAAATCTTTGTGTACTATGTGAATGAGCCATTGATTAAATTTTGTTTTTCTTAAGAATCTATATGCATTGCATTACTTCACAGTTTTAAAACTTTGAGGACCGTCGATCCTTAGATCCTTCGGGATCTCTTTCAATCGTCGATATATAGGGGATGTGTGGTGCCATATCCTTTATTTCAGAGACTGAGCCCTCAAGGGAATTTGAGGTGTGATGTGTCGATAAGCTCTAAAGCCCAAAGTAATGAGAGTCATTGATTCAGAGATGCTTCAGGACTTTTCCTCACCATCATATGTAGATTGTGGTCATCCCGACGTTGACCTACTTCGGGAGAAAGGATATGTCTATATCATGAAACCCTTGAACGTCGAAGTTACGAAGTAGAGAGGACCATTGATCCAAGGGGTATGTTGAATAACCTTGGTCGTGATATCGAAGGGCATAAATGATGATCAGTCCAGAGTGATGTGAAGCAATGACTAGGACCCAAGTTGGATTTTCCATGTGTCACTCGGATTTGTGCATATTAGATACCTTATATACCCATGGAAATGTGACACGTGTCATCCCCTAACCCTTACATGTTTCAATCCCTGGTACGCATCGTTTAGCCAAAGTGATTGGTAGAGTGACCGGAACTCCGGGAGTCCAGGACTTCAAGGCTTCGAAGGATTTGGGAGTAGTATTTTAAAGGGACCAAAAGGCCAAAAGGCTGGAGTCACATGGAAAGTTTACGGGACTTTGGAAGTTCAATATTTCGGTTGGTCTCATGTCAATATAGTGAAGAGACATAAAATGTTGAAGTGTCGAAGTATCGAAGTGCTGAAGTGTTGAAGCGTCGAAGTGTCGAAGCGCTAAAGCGTTGAATCCCTCTACCACTAATATTATAAAGGAATAATTAAGTCCATCCCAGAGCTTAGTTTTGAGCATGAAGGAAGTGATTCGGTAGTGATGGACAAGAAGGACGTGATAGAAATCTAGGATCTAGGATTCGAGATAGTTAAGGAAAACGAAAAATGATGCCCTGCCCCTTAAAAGAGAATCTAGGGGTCGGGTGTGTTACATGTTGAAGGTTTTTCCTAGGCTGGTGTGCCAAACAATAGTGTTGGAGGTGATTTCTAGCTATATGGATAGTGATGATGATGCTCGTGACTTTATCTGCATGATCATGAGATAGCATGTGTGGCTATGATGATTATGCTCATGACTTGATCTGTGTGATCATGAGATAGCATGTGTGGCTATAATGATGCTACCTGTAGAATGGTCTGCAAGACTATATGATCCATGACTATACCATGTGAAATGTATGGATGTGTTTGAGACCATTATAGTTAATACCTCCCTAGCTAGAAGGAAGTGTTGATGTTATCGTAGTTGTGGGAGGTATTGATCTCCATGTGTAACTTTTGGATAGAATAGAATATTCAGGAAGGAAGAGAAACCCTAAACAGATGTGTAAAAACCTAGAAGACAAGTCAGCTCAGTAAAAGAATTAATATTAAAGTATTAGCCTCCAAAAATACAAGTCAGCCTAGACAGGTGACAAAAACCACTATAAATAGAGGACGCTTGAGCTAATTTGTACACACTCACTTCACTCACTCTTTCGAGTATAGTGAAAATTTGGAGTTGCAGCTGCAAGAATGGAAGGTGGATCTTCTGGACTGATTCTTGGTCTCTCTCTCTAGTGTTATCTAGCCTAACATATGCATCCTACCTTCTATTATCTCTTGGTGGTATTCTTGATGACATTCTTGGTGGTATTTTTGGTAAGTGCAACTGCAATTGTTACATTTGAGTATTGTTCTTGTTCTGTGGTTTTGGGACTTTATGTCTAGTGCATTATCTTTGGAGAAAGTTGTTCTCTCTTGGTTATTTGTTGGTTTTAGTGTTGCTTCCGAAATCATTATATCTAGAAAAGGTTAAAGTTCTCGGGGGTGTTTGTGTGTCTATGGTTGGGTGACAATGTTGTGATATTGTCTATGGTAAAATGCGCACATCGAATATTTTAACAATCCTTGTAGTATCTTAATTTCCTTTTATTTACTAATTATTTATTACACCACAAATTCTCCTTAAATTTAGAAGTGATAATATTTTTAATATTATCGATATTCTGCATGATGGCTTCTTCTTGTATTCCCTAATGATTTAGCCAAGAATTGGCATCTTTATGCCATCCCCGCTTCATTTGTTGGTGGTTTCAGCTAGAGTTTGAAGCAATTTTTGGGAGCCTTGTGTCATCCATGTTGTTTATCTTGTTCTTTTATGTTAGGTATCTAATCATAGAAATGCTATCAATGGGTGGAAGGATTGATTCTATGAGGAGGATAGGATAGGGTGTATTTCCCTTAACTTTGAGATTATAATTTATAAAACAAAATTGGATATGATCTATCTTTCTCCAGGATTCTCTAGGTATACTGCAACCCCAAACTTCACATCCATATAATATAACTAGAGTAACGAGAGTGTGAAAGAGGAGTTTTGTTTACCCCAAATCCAAAGGTCTGCTTATTTACAATTTTTTTTTAACTCATAATAAACTTTACACCCTCCATTTGTCCTTTTTTCAACATTATAGTTCCAATTGATCTTGTGCTAGATATTGATTCCAAGATAATTATATGAAGGAACTTCCTCCAAGCTATTATTGTCATAAACAAAAGTATAGTAGGTGATCCTTTTGGATTTAACTATCACAACCTTTGATTTTTCAGTGTTCACAGTCATGCCCATGCTATGGAAAAAGTCCTTGAGGGTTATTAGTTGCTTACCTAGGTCATAGGGACTCTTCACCATAAGAACAATATCATGAACATAGAGAAGGAGGAGGATGACTATACTAGCGAGAGTCGGGCCAACACAACCTCCGTCCTTGAAACAATATTGAAATATTTTACTTAAGGTGGACATTGAAATATTCTTTTTGTTATTAATATTTTTTTAATGTTAAGTGACAACTCCATGTTAAGCATTGAAGAAATTACACTCCTCCCTCATACTAGGATGTAAAAAGTACTTATGTCCACATAAAAAAAATCACTTTCAATTACTTTATATATAAAGTTGATATATAAATATTTTACTTAAGGTGTACATTCAACTATCATGTGTCAACTCCATGTTGAGCATGGAAAAAATTACACATCTCTATCATATTGGACTCTAGAAAGTATTTTTCGGTTCAATAAGATTTTTTTACTTTCAATTGTTTTGTGTGGGTGTGGGTGTGGGTGTGGGTGTGGGTGTGTGTGTATGTGTCTATATATATATGACCAACAAATAATTTTCTTATTATTAAAATTTTTGTAGATGCTACTTGTCAACTCCATGCTAAGCATTGAAGGAATTACTCATCTCTCTAATATTTAGATGTAAAAGGTACCTATCGAGTAATAATAAATATTTTACATTCAATTACTTTATATATAGATATATATATAAAGAAAGTTGATATAAAAATATTTCATGAAAGTGGATATTGAAATATTTTATGTATGGCCTACATTGAAATATTTTTTTTATTAGTATTTTTTAAATATCATTTGAGAATGAAAGGAATTACACATCTTCCTCATTATCGGTGGACACAATAATTTCATTAAAAAAATTGTATAAATTAATTACACTTCATGTCAATGTTTTCAACTTAGAGAAATATATTCTTATGCAACGTTATAAAGGATTTTTTTTAATTGAAAAATCTTAATTAAATTTATGAATTTGGTAATTGTAAACACTTAACCAGTATATTACACATATTCCTAAGCACTAAAAACAAGACTCAACATCATTGTAAATTCATTTTTTTAAATTAAGATAATAGGAAATGCATTACAATTTTTAAGATTAATATTGTTTTTTATTATTAATATGTCTAGTTTATAAAAACAAAAGAAATGTATTAATTGAATTTAGTTCAAATGGTTGTGAAATGGAGTGTTATTCTTCTTATCCAATTTTATTTTAGTAAGTGACATGACAAAGCTTCAAGTTTTTACAAAATCCTTCAATAAAAAGAAGTCTGGATAAATTTCCCGAAGAAATACATTATGTGAAGGGAAATAAATAAATAAATAATAAAGAAAACATTCATATAACAATAAACAAATCATAAACCTCGTATCAATACATTAATTTATAATGGAAAACCTTAGGACATAAAGAAAAATTCACTTTGAAAATATGTTTTCATTTTTTTTTAATGCAGAGGAATTGATAATTGATTAGCCCAAGTCCAAATCCGGTTGGTTACCACTATAACCCCTAAGCTAGTGCCAACAACGCACAAGCCAATGCCTAGCAGCAAACTTATGACCTAGCAAGGGTTGAGACATCCCACAATGGGACAAAGTCTCATTCGAGATTTGTCCTGGGTGAGGAGAGTGTGAGACCTACCTCCCAATCATTCAAGCAAACTACCTCAACCTTGAAAATATGTTTTCATTATCATAACCCTACATTACATAACAATGGCATATCCATATGGTGAGGTAGTTTAAGTATATTTGTCCAAATCAATAACTTCGTGTCCACATCCAATCCCATTAGAAGACTGATCTTTATAAGTTTTCTCGCATCTTCTTAAATACTAATCCATACCTAACTTTGTTATTTGTAGAGGTTGACCACACTGAATCTCCATTCTCTTTAATTAACCAATAAAATTATTACACCTTTTGAGTAATGCTCAACATTTCCATGGTGAAAATTAATCAGTTATGGTATTCACACTTTAATATTTGAAGAGATCAAAATATTTTAAAGCATATTTTAATAAATTGGAATAATAAAAGCCTCAGGGGTTAGCTCAAGAAGTCATGAGCTAGATGTGAGATCCATCCACTGAAGTTGGGGATATCACAAGTTCAACTCTCTTGATCCCTTTGAGGTTAGGCTCGATAATCAGGATCGACGGTTTATCCCATTTACCATCCATGAATCATGGGGAAGTACTCTGGGGATTTTTTGCAAGATATTTTCCTTGGGAAAAAATGGAACAATAGAGTGATATGGAAATTCATATAGTGTATTAATAAGTTGTTCTACATCTATCTCTATACAAGTTCATCTCATGAGTTGGGTAGGAAGTATTAATGTGGGAATCTCAATCACGGGATAATACATTGTAGTAGTAAGAATTGTAATTATTATAGACATTGCATAGATAACTACCATAAGTTAAAGAGCGCTTACAAGTTATTTGTAATTGAGGGACTCATAGTCCACACAATTCACCAATATGAATTGTTGATGTGGAATAAAAATTACTTTATCTTCTACAATTACTATTAAACTGGAATATGTTCTACCAAATTAAATCATAGGTATTGAGACACAATTTGAAACCCCTTTGTCCATGTTCTTCAACAACCACTATGAGCTCCATCTCTAAAGGAAATTAAACATCATGCTACATAACTAAACACTTCAAACAAAAAAATATTCCACTCTGCACTCCAACTCTAAGTTAGAAAAAAATACTTTGCTACAAAAGTGTTGATACACCTCAAGTTTCTTTGCTCATAGGTTGTTAATCATACCAAGGGAAAAAATGAATCAATGAAAGAGGGAATCATCATTTGGCTATATGAAAAATGGATTTGTGGACTATGTTTTAAAAAAGAGTTGTTGTGAGTGCAAAAACGAATTTGTGGATTGATTATGCATATAGAAGTGTCCCATTTTCTAGGGGGGATAAATGGAACTAAAAGGAATTGTCCTAGACACCAAAACCATTTACCTAATGTTATGGATGGCCTGTGGGAAAAAGAAAAAAGTCCTAGCAACTAACATAATGTTGTGGATGGCCTATGGGAAAAAGAAAAATTCCCAACAAGCAATAGATGGTTGTGGACAGCCTATGGGAAAAGAAAAAAACTCAACAAGCAATAGATAGTTATGGACAACTTGTCAACAAATGAAAAACACCCAACAAGCAATAGATGGTTGTGGACAGCATGTGGGCAAAGGAAAAAAACCTAACAAGAAATAGATGGTCGTGTTTATATGTTGATATTATTGTTTCTATCATGCAAGGATCCAACAATTAATAATCATACTCAACACTTCAAGAAATACCACACCCATAGAACATAGTGTTTAAGCACACCAGGAATTAATGAACCCACACCAAATCCATGGAATTGAAACCATTACACACAGATCTCAACATTTAATGGGAAATTTAATAAATATTGAAAGATAAATATAGAGGGATGAGTTATACACAAATCCCATGTATCATTACTCACTACCAATACAAATTTACAGATGGTCATGGCTCAAAGGCACCTTCACTCATCGTTGACAAGATCCTTGAATCCTTAATACACCGATATTCAAACAAGTTTCCCTCTTCTAGCTCTCATTTTTGCTATTGTCCACCCAAGTTCTCATTTCCCTCTCCCTTGTTGATATCTTTACTATAGCCTATGTTGTTTTAATGGGATACTTTTGGAAGCCAACCATCATAATGGTTCATTTCCACTTTCATTTTTTTCCAAAAAGGACCAAATAAAATGAAAAATGACATGTTTACAAAATTTACAATAGGTAAAACAAGTAGGTGCTTATTAC
The DNA here is from genome assembly GCA_009831015.1 of Picea engelmannii. Classification (NCBI taxonomy): domain Eukaryota; kingdom Viridiplantae; phylum Streptophyta; class Pinopsida; order Pinales; family Pinaceae; genus Picea; species Picea engelmannii. Next base: position 963,171 of record ML777401.1, on the reverse strand, counting down.
AAAGTTTGGTGGGGATCCAATCCGGATCAAACCTCCCCATTTCTAGGTTTTTGGTTCCAAAAATATTCAACTCCCTCCAATATTATTCTCCAATCATTAAGCAAACTTTAGTAAAAGAAAAGGTACCCCCACTGCAAGATAGAATATTAGAGTTGAATAAGGAATGCCTTCGGCATAATCCTATTGTCAATATCATGGCTAGAGATGACATTCAATGATGCAATAGGTCAGTGGAAAACCACTTCTCATAGGGATGCAAGTGAAAGCATCTCCTATTTACCCTTGACCTTGTCTCTCCAAGATTTCTTCTTGGTTGTTCAGTTATTGGGATGGAGTTTTAGGTGAAGCCTCCAACATTTTCCCTCCTAATGTCCATTCAATGTACAATACTGGAAATAGTTCCCGCATGGGTTTCTTGGCCTTCTAGAGTGCCAACAATTTCTAGCCTTATGACCCCTTTTCTTGCAACATAAACAAACTATGCCATATCTTTTTAGTTTATGATGATGCTTTCCAACTTGATTTCTTGGTCCTCCAGGATTTGGATTGGATCAACATTTGAAATCATCTCTTCGATGCCCTCTTCCAAGCCTCTACAATAATATTTGAGTGGCTTGAAATGGACTCCTTTTCCAGTTGCATTTTCCTCCATGGAAATGGCTTCTTTTCTAGTTCCTCTTTCCTTGACGAAGGTGGTTTGAGCTAAGCTTGTGCTAGATTCTTGTCCATTGAATCCTAGGCTTTCATGCTTGGCCCTTTATTGAGATATGAAGGGGTTTATAACACGTTGGACTTCATTGGATATCCCTTGGTTGTCATGGCCCATTTTCCTCTTGAGCTCAGAATCATTGCCTATAGTGTGTTTCTCAAAGTCACCAAAGGTCTCTTAATGAAGGATCTTGGAAGGTGATTTTACTAGGCTTGTCTCTGTCATGGTTCTAGCTTCCATAGTTGAAACAAAAGGGGATTTCTTGGTCTCTTGGAAAATTTCATGTATCCTTTTCAAGGCATATTCCTTTGTTGCCAATTCCCGGTATAGTTTAGCAGTGACTTTAGTGAACCTCTCATATTTCCAATTATCTAGCTCAATGAATTTCTCCCCCAACTACAAGAGATGCAATTTTCTCTAGTCTAATTTTCCCCTCATGGTGGTGAAGAATTCTTGGTGCTTGGCAATATATTTTTCCATCTCATCTACTCTTTGCCTCCAATACCAACATTCCTCTTGAATCTCCCTATTGAAGTCTCTTAACTCTTCTAGCTTCTCCCTCTTCAATGATTTTCCCATGGAAACCACTTCAAGGTCTTTGATGAACCTACTTTGATACTAGATGATCCATAATTGAGGGACTAAGAGTCCACATAATTCACCAATATGGATTCTTGATGCAGAATAAAAATTACTATGTCTTTTGCAATTAATGTTAATTTAACCAAAATGTGCTCTACCATATTAAATCATAGGTATTGAAGCACAGTTTGAAACCCCTATGTTTATGTCCTACTTCAACCACTATGAGTTCCATCTCTAAGGGAAATTAAATATCATGTTATAGAACTAAACACTTCGAACAACAAAATATTCCACTTTGCACTCCAACTTTGAGTTAGAAAAAATAATTGCTATAGAAGTGTCAATACACCTCAAGGTTCTTTTCTCATAGGTTGTTAATAATACCAAGGAAACAGCAAAATCAATGAAAGAGAGAATTACCATTTGGTTGTGTGAAAAACATATTTGTGGACTGTGTTTAAAAAAACAAGTTGTTGTGAGTGTCAAAATGGATTTGTGGATTGAGTATGCAAATAACAACGTCTTATTGCTTGGGGGGAATGAAATGGGAGTGAAAGTTTCTACCCCAGACACCAAATCCATTTACCTAATGTTGTGTATGGCCTATGGGCAAGGGAAAATTCCTATAAACTAACATAATGCTGTGGATGGTATAGGGGCCAAAGAAATGCCCAACAAGTAATAGATGGTTGTGGACGGACCATGGGAAAAATAAAAACACCCAACAAGCAATAGATGGTTGTGGACAACCTATGGGAAAAGGGAAAATGCCCAACAAGCAATAAGTGGTTGTGGATATCCTATGGGCAATGGAAAAACGCCCAACAAGCAATAGATGGTTGTGTTTACATGTTGATATTGTTGTTTCTACCATGCAATGATCCAACGATTAATAAGCATACCCAACACATTAAGAAATTCCACACCCATAGAATAGCGTTTGAGCACACCAAAATTAATGAACCCACACCAAAGCCATGAAATTGAAACCATTACATGCATATCTCAACATTTAATGGGAATTTTAATTAAGCTCGGGAGACAAATACAAAGGCGTGAGCTATACAAAGAGTTTGTGTATTGTTAGTCACTAAAAATACAAATTTGGAGATGGTCATGGCTCAAAGTCACCTTCCATCATCATGGACAAGCTCCTTGTGACTCCTTCATCCACTGATACTCAAGCATGTTGCCATCTTCGATCTTTCATTTATACAATTGTCCTCCCAAGTTCTCCTTACCTTTCCCTTATTGGTGTCCTCACTACAACCTTAATTATTTTAATGGGATTCTTTTGGAAGGCCAACCATCACAATGGTTCATTTCTATTGAATTGGTGTTCAACACCTCCTTCGAGACTCACAACATGGTCTAACAACCTCCCTTGGATCCATTAACTCTGTTGATGATGAGTTTACCAATCACCCGTGGGTTTTGGTCTAACAACAGTCGTACTTCCACTAAAATGGTATCAGAGCGAAAGGTTACGGGTTCGAGTCCGCTCGATTGGTGGTATCTCAGTTGGTGCTGAGAGCCCTCAGTTGGTGTTGAGAGGGATATTGTTGAATCGGTGTTCAGCACCTCCTTCGGGACTCGCGACATGGTCTAACAGCCTCCCGTGGAGCCATTAACTCTAGCGGTGATGAGTTTACCAATCACCCGCGGTTTTTGGTCTAACGACAGTCGTACTGCCACTAAACTGGTATCAGAGCAGTAGTGGCAGTACAGTTGCCATTAGACCAAAACCCACGGGTGATTGGTAAACTCATCATCGCCAGAGTTAATGGATCCACAGGAGGTTGTTAGACCATGTAACAAGTCTCGAAGGAGGTGTTGAACACCAATTCAACAATCTCCCCCTCAGCACCAACAGAGGGTTCTCAGCACCAACTGAGATACTTGACACCAATCGAGCGGACTCGAATCCATAACCTTTCGCTCTAATACCAGTTTAGTGGCAGTACGGCTATCGTTAGACCAAAACCCATGGGTGATTGGTAAACTCATCACTGCCAGAGTTAATGGATCCATGGGAGGCCGTTAGACCATGTTGTGAATCCCAAAGGAGGTGTTGAAGACCAATTCAACAATTTCCACTTCCAAGTTTTCTAGAAAAGACAAAATGAAATGAAAAATGAGATGTTTAAAAAATTTACAATCGGTAAATGAACTAGGTGCTTATTAGAAAGTTTGACGAGGATCCGATCCGAATCAACAAGGCATGATACTAAAAATCATCTACAATGTTGATCTTGGAGTGGGGGAGAGTGTTATGACATCAATCTAGAGACTTGCACCCCAAAATCAACTTATATATTGACAAACTTGTAGTCCAAGTAACATCATACACCACCTCTGTCTTGCAATGTTTTTTTTACCCTCAAAAGAAAAGCAAAGAAAAAATGTGTTTCCATCATTAAAAATAAAAAAAGATACATTTTGTAGTCTAAGACATAAAGATGGAATCATAACAAAATCTCAAATGAATGAACTCAAAACTCATCATGAGACTTAAAATAATCAAGAAAATCTACCAAGGAGGTAAAGGTACAAAAGTACCTTGATCCAATTAAACAAGATGACCATATATATATATATATATATATATATATATATATATATATATATATATATATATATATGAAAAAGAGCTACACAAGAAGTTGCCTCTAAGGGAGAACTTCTTCAACCTCGTCACCATATATGATCATCAAAACAGACCCTACTTGTTTGCAACAACCCAACTTGAATAGCTTGTTTGTTGTTTAATCATGATTCCTAAAACCACAATAGAATTCTATATATTGAAACCTCAAATTTGCATCACTAGGATGTTGAAGATCCCCATACAACTCTATCTCATAATTATTATGCAAATGAGATTATTTATAACACTCATACAAAATGATACATAATTAACAATCCAAGATGCCAAAAACAACTATATAACCATTGTTACAATGCCACAAAGGTTTGATATGGATTTGAAAACACATATTTTCCTTAAACATGCCAAATTTGAAAAATGGTGCACATGCAATGAATAAGGAGGGAGAAACAATGATCAACTTATGAAAAGCCACTAGAAATAAACTTAAAAAATGGCAATCACAAGTAGTAAGAACATTACTCTATATGAACAAGGGAAATAGCTGCTAAGTATGCTAGTCACTGCCTCGTTAAATACATTAAATTATATGATTGGAAACAATTGAAACAAAACTAAGAACCCTTTTAGGAATTTGGCATGGAGAAATATCTCTTCTCAAAATAAAAGATAAATCTATTTTCATTTAATTTAAAATGCAATATATTATTTTTTTAATAATCATATAAATAGAATATAAAATGTAAATAGATGTTAATATATTAATTTTTAAATAATCATATAAATAATATATAAAATGTAAATAAATGTTACATAATGCATCATAATGTATCTATGAAAATATATGTGGATATTTGAACATATAAAAATATGTTAGGATAACCATTTTTTCTATTATTTCATATGACATAATACAACATTAAATTCAAATTGCATATATAACTATTTTTTAGATTAAATTAGAAAAATTTAACTATTTATTAATATATCTAAAGTGAATGCATTTAAAAAAATATTTATACTTAGAATTAATATCAATACTATCTCTTTATCAACACTAAAGATATAAAAATAGAAAATATTTTTTCATACGAAAGCATGCTTTTGTAAAAATATAAGAAATGAAAACAACTCTTTAATAAAAAAAATAATCAAAATATTTTATAAATTTAAATAATTTGCAACTACGTCTCACTTTTTGATAATATAAAAATAGAAAATAATATAAAAGTATAAAAATAGTATAAGAGTTACATAAGAAAATACTTTGATAAGTCATAAAAATAATATAAGAATTACATATAAGACGAACAAGACATTAAAATTGTAAATAATTACATTTATGATTTGAGACCCATACTTTTTATGTTATTGGTTTGAATTCAAAACAAAGCACACAATATCATGGTTGAGATCTTCAATGGAGCATTTAAAGAACTATGGTACTTATATGGCAAGTTTATGTTTATTGGTTTGAATTCATAACAAAGCACATAAGATCATGGTTGAGATCTTCAATGGAGATTTTATACATAATCTTAACATGATACCGACCCTTATCAAGGTCAGTACCGTAACATTCAATTTTAGTATTTTAGCAAAGCCAAAACATCATGGAAGCAGATTCTGACTTGATGTGGGTATCTAAATTTCTTCCTCCGGGGTGCTTAAACTTGAATCATCAACCACAAAAAAAAATTATGTCAGACTTTATGCTCTACAAGGCTCCATCGATTTCCTCGCTATGTGCTCTGCAAGGCACCGCACGCAATGATCGTGAAACCATTGAAGCGAATTTCATCTGCAACAACTAAAAGGCTCCATATAATTTGTCCATATCTGTATGGATTTGGTTTAAACGAGAGATAGTTTTTAATTGGAATATAATCTGCAGAACAATGTGAACATCCTCTATTTTGATCGTGAAACATGCGATCATCGATTGAGACTAACAGTATCCGCCTTGGCAGGACAAATTCACTTGGCAAGCAATTTCTCTGCAGGCTCAAAGTTTCTACAAACCCTTCACATCTATATGCACAATTTTGAATAAGTGTATTTATACGTTGTATTCACACAAATTCTACTACCTTATCATAAGAATCAGAATGTAGAATTCACTTTTTGATAATGGCAGATCTATTGGGATATAAATACACAACTTTTACTACCTTTTCATGAGAATCATAATGTATATTTCACTTTCTGATAATGGCTTGGATATAAATACTCTTGAAAGTTTATCATTGCTGCAAGGCTCACTTCACATCAACTTTCAACTTTAAAAGGAATGCCCTTTCATATCTTTTAAGTAATGCATTGTATATATAAGTTGAAGGCACTCCTCGCTCATTCTTCTTATCATGTGTAACTACCAGCTTTTATATGATGGACTTGTCATATCACCCAAAGGCATTAGCTTGAATATTTCAGCAGCAAGTGGTTTTCTTTGTTTCCATGTTTATGGAGTCACTAACTATAATGAGAATGCCTACACATAATTTTAAAGAGGGTGAAGTTGTGAACTTATAAGGTCAAGTTGTGAACTTATAAGTACAATTAGTTTAGTACATAATTTTGCACAACTACTCCTCAATTTTATCCAAGTTTTCAGAAGAAATCCCAATTTTCCACATTATTTAGATCAATTTGCACCTCTTCTCCTCATGATTCCATGTTTATCCCAATTTTCACAAAAAAACATTGCACCACTACTACTCTATTTGTTTGTAAAATAAGAGAACTTTTAAGTGTAATTATTTGACTGTTAAAATGTATGTACTCTACCCTCTGAAGGGTAGAATTTGAACCATTTCTAAACATATGTTTTTGTTATATAGGATAGCCTAGTTGAGAGGGGGGGTGAATGAGTTAGATAAAATTTATTTCCTTTTATTTAACAGATTACTCAATGAACACAGATTATGCCTTTTACTGTATGTCTTGCTACAAATCATTCAAATAAATAAATATGCAATCACATAAATAGACAATGACACAAAGATTTTCATGAGGAAACCCAAAAGGGAAAAACCTCTTCTTCTTATGAATGAAAGGCAAGCTCCAACTCCTCTTTACATTCTTATTTTATCTGAGCTACAACCCATATGAGGCTGCTACCTCTGTTTCTTCAGCATCTACTGAATGGAATCTACAACTCCCAGATGTACAAGAACCAACTTGTACATGAGACTTTTACAGTCTCCCATTTCTCCTCCCTACCACCCTGAAATCATTCTTTGTCACTAGAACCTGCAAACCAACTCTTTATATTCTCTGTCAAAGATTAAGCATTCAAATCCTCTATGTTTTTCATATCACAATTCATTCTTGACCAGACCACTTAGATTTATCAATCTGTGTATCTGTTTTCCCTCCTCTATCTTTTTCTCTTCCTCAAATTTTACAGAGCCATATATCTCCCATAATCCTCTCTCTCTCTTTTCTTGCAACATTCACTTTTTATATATCTTATTGTATCATCAGCGCATACAATCAAACCCTTAGGCTTCAAAGAATCAGTTACAATAGCTGAATAACTTCCTTACAGTAATTATTATTGGCCAAGGCATCAAGACGAACAATATCCACATGATCAGTTTAAATATTTAATCAGAACCGTTCGATGAACATACATCTGTTTTGATTTTTCAGCATGGAATAACCCTTGAGCGCTTTGACAAGCCACTTGTGCTAACCCATATGTCTGTTGGTTGTGACCACAGGTTAATCGAAATGCATTTCTTATTTCGACATTTCTCATTTCGACATTTCTCATTTTGGCGTTTCGGCATTTCTGTGGTGAAGTGTTTCTACACTTCCAACTCCCGGTATCTGAAACCTACAGCAAAAGGTGTTTTTCGCATTTCGGCATTTCGACATTCTTGTGGTGAAGTGTTTCGACACTTCCAACTCCCGGTGTCTGAAACCTACACCAAAAGGTGTTTTTCGCATTTCGACATTTCGGTATTCCTGTGGTGAAGTGTTTCGACACTTCCAACTTCCGGTATCTAAAACCTACACCAAAAGGTGTTTTTCGCATTTCAGCATTTCGACATTCGGGACTTTGTGATGTTGAAGTTTTTGCTTACCATGAAAAAATCCCGAAATAGAAACTCTCAGAATCATGTGACGTGTGTGCCTTTCTGTATTTTGGCATTCAGGACTTTGTGATGTTGGATTTTTTTCTTACCTTGCAAAAATCCCGAAATAGAAACTCCCGGAGTAAATTGACGATCTCTGAAATTCAAGCTGTGCCTATGCAAACTGATCCACGGTGCCTGTGCAAATAGACCAACAAACTCCCCCTTTGGCATTTTAAAGTTTGACATTAATGACAAAAACAAGTCCTGTGCAAACTGTGCAAGCTGCAATTCCTGCCAACAAACTCCCCCTTTGGCATTGATGGAAAAATTTTAAATATCTTCTCCCCCTTTTGACATCTATGGAAAATGAATCAACCATACTCCCCCTGAGCAAAGAAAATCACTTGCAAATATGTATCATTTCAGCAGCAACTCCCCCTATCAATAATAGTCAATAAACCTGTGCAGTCTGATTTTATAATGAAGCCTGTGCAATATTTGAGAATGAAATGAAATTACAGAGGGTAAACCCCCAACTGATCCCTGAGACTTTCAAATTGCATTTTAGGTAAAGATTTAGTAAATACATCTGTAATATGATCCTTTGTGGCAACATATTACACTTTAATAACTTTAGACATAACCTCAGGTGAAATCACGAAGGTGGGTTACACTTTCGTGACAATCGGGTCTCCAAATTTTCGAAAAACACATTTTCGGCCGAACTAAATAATTTTTTCGGCCGAAAGATATTATTTTCGGCCGAACTATTGTTCGGCCGAAAACATAGACATCAAATCGAACGGAGCCATAACCAGGCCCTCGATTTGCGTGTACAAATTTGGTCTCCCGGATATTTTTTTTCCGGCAATAGTTTTTCGGCCGAACAATTGTTCGGCCGAAAGATTGTTCGGCCGAACAATTTTTCGGCCGAACAATAGTTCGACCGAAAGCATTTTTATATAATTGCCACACATCGAGGAGGGAAGTTTCAAAACTTCTTTGGTTGTGTGGCTCTGTGTAGCAATTTCGCCGAGGGTCGTGGTAGCAATTTCGCCGAGGTCGAGGTACTGTGTGTAGCAATTTCATCGAGGGTCGTGGGTAGCAATTTTGCCGAGGTCGTGGTAGCAATTTCGCCGAGTTCACGGGAGCAGTTTCGAGCGGTCACCGAGGTCGCGGTCGTGGGAGCAGTTTTGAGCGGTCGCGGTCGCGGGAGCAGTTTCGAGCGAGCAGTTTCGAGGTATTTTAC